>VZRE01004030.1:0-71681 GCA_013396775.1 Cephalopterus ornatus
ATCCCCTCCCTCGACTGGCTGGCGATACTGCGCCTGAAGCCCTCCCCAGGACACGGCTGACCCTCCCGGCTGCCAGGACACTGCTGACTTATGTTCAACTTGCCATTGACCAGGACTCCCAGGTCCCTTTCCNCTCCCAGGTCCCTTTCCATGGCATTGTTTCCAGAACCTCATTCCCCAGTCTGTACGTATATCCAGCACTTTCCCTTGTTGAACTGCATTTGGTTGGTGATTGCCCCGTTCTATAATTTGTTGAGTCTCTCTGCAGGGCCTCTCTGCCTTTGAGAGAGTCAACAGCTTCTCCCAGTTTTGTGTCATCTGCAAACTTGCTTAGTGTCCCTTCCAATCCTGCATCCAATTCATTTATGATGTTGAAGAGCAAAGATGGAGCCCTGTGGAACCTCATTAGTGACAGGCCACCAGTCTGATGTTACCCCATTCACTATTACCCTCTGTGCTCGGCTGTGAGCAAATTGCTCACCCACCACATGATGTGTTTATCCATCTGTGTGCTGGACATTTTGTCCAGAAGGATCCTGTGAGACACAGTACAGAAAGCTTTACTGAAATCCAGAAAGATGACAACAACTGGCTTCCCTTGATCAGTTAGGTGGGCTACCTTGTCATAGAAGGAAATCAGGTTTTATAAGCAGGACTTTCCTCTCATGAAGCTGTGCTGTCTGTGACTGATGACTGTGTTGTTGTCTTTCAGGCGTTGTTCAATACCTCCCAGAATAATCTGCTCTATAACTTTCCCTGACACTGAAGTGAGACTGACAGGCCTGTAGTTTCTGGGGTCATTCTTCTTGTCCTTCTTGAAAATCTGTGCAATATTTGCCAGCTTCCAGTCAGCTGGCACCTCTCTGGATTCCGAAGATTGCTCAAAAATCACTGAGAGATGCTTTGCAATGACATCAGCCAGCTCTCTGATGATTCTGGCCCCATAGATTTGTAGGGATCCAGCTGGAGCAGCATATCCCGGACATTTCAGGGTCAACCTGGAGTTGATAATTCTTGCAGTCATGGTCCTCCAGCTCATGGCACTGAAACCCCCTTGGTCTATCATCCGTGTTGAAGACAGTTGCAAAGAAAGCATTAAACATCTCTGCCTTGTCTCTGTCCCCGTTTGTGAGGTGACCATCCTCATCCTGTAATGGGCCAATGATATTTCTATACTGCCTATTGCCATTAATATATTTGAAAAAACTCTTTTACTGTACCCCACATTTCTGGCCAGCATCGGCTCCAGTTGAGCTTTGGCTGCATGAATTTTCTCCCTACAGCAGCAAGCAGCATCTCTCTGTATTCTTCTCATGTCACTTAACCTTGTTTACATTGAGCATACACCTTCCTTTTTTGCCTTATCTCCAAGAGAAGATTCCTGTTCAGCCAAGCCATCTTTCTGGGTGTTGAATGTGTAGGCAGCTAAACGCCACTGCTCAAACTCCCAACCAGTGACCTTAGGAGGTCAGATATTGCAGCAATAAACACAAAATCAGGTACAAAACTATATTCAAATTTTGTACCCTGATATGCTTTTATGTTACATATTTTAAAAAGCTAACACACTCAAGTCAAATAAAGAAGACCTCTCAAGGGTCAGACCCACCAATGCTTCAACTGACTGCACTCTGTGAAGTGGTAAAATACCTACCTACAAAAAGGTAGAGCTGACAGGATGTCTAAGTTAATATTTTTGAAGTACCTCAGATCTCTACATAAAATATGTTTAGCAGCTGCAAAAAAGCAGTCAGTTCAAAATTCTGCACTGAATTAAACCACTCAAATTCAGTCCCACTATGATCATCTGGTTCTCTCGGCAGTTACAGAAAAAATATTGGAAGAAAAAAGGGTTTTTTAAATAATCCATAATGTTAACATGTGAAGAAATGGAGACCCACAAACTATGGACATGTTTAGGCTAGAAATTAGAAGCTTCTTAATTAGCTGTGAAATACACAATATTATTTCCATAGACAGAGAGAGTGCAATAAAGTCCAGAGGTTTTCAGTGAGAGACCTAAGCCAGTTTATGAATGGGATCATATGTCCTGATCACTCTAATCAGTGACCAGTGTTTCTTCAATTATGTACATTTATGCAGCTGAGAGACGTTCCCTGAGCTCAAGTCAGAATTATAAGCAGTAAGAAAGAACCACAGTCCTTCACTGAAGACTCAGAAGGACTTGTGATGCTGCAAGCAAACAAAGGCCATGCTCCTGGCTAGAAGGCTGGGCTGTGACCTGGATTCAGTTCGCTGCTCTGCTATTCATCTCTCATGTTTCCTCAGGCACATCAGTATCCCAGAAGCTTTTCATCTGTGATGGAAGGAAATACTTATTACCATCAGAGGTATCAACAGGATCTATACCAGAGTAATTGAAATCACAAAACTACCTTTATGGTACTTTTAATTCCAAACCCTCAATTTTTATGGGCACAGGCCCCTTAGCTTTGTTATCACACCCAGCTGGCATTTGCATTTCAGGCCAGGTGACAGAAGCACTGCTAAGAGGGCATAGAGCAGCAAGCGAGGCAGCCAGGGATGACGCACTGCTTGTGGTCCTGCTGCCTACTGAGACCAGTCTGGAGCTCCGGACTGCACTGCAGCTGCTGCATCAAGGGAAAAGGGAGTATGCATGTGTCTGTGTGTGTCTGTATGTGGCTGTGTGTGGGTGCAAAGGGAGATTGGTCAGGCTGGAGGGCAGAACTAGACCACTCCGGGCATAAGGGATTGCTGTCCTCTGCCTCCCACAGCCCTCAGCATGAGAAACAGAGCTGCCTCTCTGGGCCTTTCCTCTCTGCCTCCTGATTCACCTCCATCCTCCTCCACTCCTGCCCATGCCAGGAGAAGCAGGACTTTGGCTAGGCCCAGTCTGGCCTCTCTGATGGAACAAAATCTAGTTTCACCTGCTCTCCTGGGAGGTACTGAGCTGGTGCTGGCTGCTACATCAAACGATGACTGCCAACGACACCGTCGCAGCTGCTTTTTAGTTCAGGTGCTGGCACGCTGCATGTCTGCTGGTTACTGCCTGGTGGATGCCTTCTGATGACTGCATCCCCAGAAGAAAACACTGGGATTAGTATGCAGCTTATCCGTATTTAACAGTCAGCCAAAATATCAAAAAGCTATGTATAAAATTGTATCTCTGTTGGTACCCAAAGGAGTCTATACTCTTCTCTGTCTTTCCTATGAACACTGTTTTTGTAGCATGTTATTCAATTAGAATTTTTCATACATATTTTGTAGCTGAAGTCATAGATCCAGCCTAAAATTCCCAGATTGCCTCCAGTGTTAAACTTCCACTTCTAACAGTGCACTCGGATTCCTGTTTCTAAAAAGTGAAGTAAAATTACAGCTCCCTGTGGGGCATTTCAGAGGATGACTCTAAATAAGCCAAAGGCAATCTATTAAAGAACAGATCTTTATTACAAAACCTTACAAATTCAAAGTAACTGGCAAGAAGGGAAGGCCACAGGAAATTCAAGAAAACAGAATAAATTCAATAAATATCCTTTACTGATTGGTTAGTGGAGAGTAGACAGCACTGCAGAAACAAAAGCTGGGAGCACAGATCACTGTCTGGGCTAACAGCAGTTCACACCCATATCTGGTTGGAATTCTTTTATCCCCCTATGGAAACCAGGGCTAACCGAAATAATCAAAAAATCAATATAGGATTTGGACTTAAAGCCCAAACTTGCCAAAAGGTGAAAGGAATAGAAGGGCTCAGTTATTATTAGAAATTGAGTATCTCATTTACATTCACAGCCAATACATGTGCATAACAACAGAAAATGAAGGAAAAATTTTTTTTGCATACTGACTTACTGGATTGTTTTCCTTGAAACACATCCTGCTTCAGAGTTTGTTAAACTTTAGGGCCTCCTAGCCTTTATAGAATTGAAGTTCAAATCTCTTAAATGCTATGTGACCCCATAGTGTCACTATTTTAGAATCGTTTAACCTCATGTTAAATTAAATAAAGTTTAGTGACTTCATCATGATACTGGTCATTTTGGAGGCTTGTATCTTCTGAGGCTGTTGATTTTTATTGGTTTGCTTTTGGGGTTTGAGAGGGTTGGTGGGGTTTTTTCAGTTAATCACTTGGGCTCCATCAGTTTTTGTTTTGCTTAAGTAAGCAATTTCTTTGTGATAGAAAATTCTGACTAAATTCTTTAATCAGCCTTTGCTCAGAAACTGTTGATTTCGATCTGCATTACAAATGCAGGATTTAAACAATCTATCAGCACAGCATAAGCAGCAAGTCATCTTGTCAGTTTGTCCTTTCCTCTCAGGGATGTAACAACTGTATTCTGTACTGATGAAGAAAGGAAATAATAGGATTAGAAAAACATTGGGGAGAACGGGATGTCAAACAAAAGAAAACGATGCTGCAGTTCTAAAGCATTCTCACCTAGTATTTGGAATTGTAATCCATTTGTGCTAAAGACTTTGCCTCTGCTCATTAAGCAAAACAAAAGAAAAAACAACATAAAAGACTTCTATGCTTTGATACTATAGTATGGCCTATAGGGAACCATAATTAAAACATGTTTGAGTGTGATGTTTTTGGCTTGGATAGAGTTAATTTTCTTCATATAGCTACTAGGGTCTGTGTTTCAGATTTCTGCTGAAAACAGGGTTGATAATACAGAGTTATTTTAGTTATTGCTGAGAAGTACTTACACAGAGTCAAGGCCTTTTCATACTGTCCTGCCAGCGAGTAGATGGGGGTGCACAAGAAGATGGAAGGGGACATAGCCAGTACAGCTGACCCCATCTGACCCAGGGGTTATTGCAGACCATATGGCATCATGCTCAGCAATAAAACTAGGGAGAAAGTTGGCTGAGGAACCACTGCTTGGAGACGGGCTGGAAATCAGTCAGTTCGTGCTGAGTAATTGCTTGCATTTGTATCACTCGTCTTTTAGGAGTTTTATTTTTGTCTCTTTGTGACTTTTCTTTTCATTACTATTACTATTATTAACATATGAAAAAATAATTAAACTGTTCTTATCTCAACCCCACAATTTGTCTCACTTTTACCCTTCCAATTCACTTCCACCCATCATGCTGGTGGAGGAGTGAGCAAGTAGCTGTCTGATGCTTAGTTACTGGCTGGGGTTAAACCACAACAGAGTAAATGCAATTTTAGTCATTATTAAGCAATGTAAAGTACAGTCAGTAACACAAACACAGCATTATTTAAGGATTACAATGTGTGAGACAGACAGCAATCAAATAACCTTATGGGTTCTGTACTCATTTAGCATACCAAAAATATAATGCCCAACTACTTTAGAAAAATGTTATTATATATCTATAAAGGAAATTTAAAAATGTGGTCAAACAGGAATAAAGAATTTCTGTAAGCACTTGCAGCTATTATGCAGAAGTTCATTATTCAAATAAACAGCCTTTTTTACATAGCACAGAACTCCAGGCCAACTCTCTATATCCAAAAACCTAAAACCTTCCTTTTAGCATTAGACAGTTTATTAAAAAAGAAATACTATTTGAATAAATCAGAGTAATATTAGATAAACAGTATAATTTTAAAATAAAAGCTTTGTGGTCTATTTTCTTAATCTTCAGACACATGAATCACTTTTTTTCATGTACTACCGTATTGGCTCAGCTTCAGGTAGCAGGTTAAATAAGCATTCACTGAAGACTTAGTTCTGTTGAATGAGGATAGTATTGAGAAGAATGACCTTCTCTGCATATTAAAATTTACATAAGAAAGGTGAAAAACTGCTTGTGACCTTGTTAAAAGGCCACGCTTTCCATTTAAGCAGAGCTGCAAGCAAGTACAGAGCATCCTGAAGGGTGTTAAGGTTGTGGGCTATTCACACTGAAGTCTAACCGTGAGTGAATAGCATCTGAATATTGGTCAAGAAATCACACAGAATAAAATCTCTGCTGATAAAACATCAACTTTCAAAGCAGAATCAAAAACAATTTTGAACTTCAAATTCTCCTACCAAAACCAAACCAAAACCAGAAAAAAAATTAAACCAAGCCAAAACAAACCATACCTTCTCTCTACCCTCCTCCCCCTTAACAATGCAACCACAACTGGAAACAGGCAAACAAAAAAACCCCAATCACTTTTTTTTTCAGAACATGTTTTCCTGTTCCTGGAATAAGTGAACTGCTAGTCTCAGAAATGAGAACAATTGGGATTTCAAACACAGAGTCCAATGAGACTGTGAGACACAAGACATCAGTCTCTTTCACATCTAGATCAAGGTAATTCAGATGAGAATTCATTATTTTGGAGATGAGTTAACTGAAAGCAGAACAAGAGCAATTTGACATTCCCACTTGTCGCAGTTAGCAAAGGCAACCGATGTTTACAGAGGCTTACATATTGTTCTCACAATGCCTTTTCTTGGCCAATTCTTGTGTGCAAACACCGTAACAACACAGTAAAATAACACCAACCTGCTTTAGGCCCTGTATTCCCCACTGCACATTCAAATAAGGCTTATGCAGTTTGGCCCAGATGCATGCACATTTCCATGTATTGAGGTATGCAGAGAAAAAGCCAAGATCAAAGCCTCTTCTCTCCCAGGTGAATTGCAGAGCTATAGACTCACCCTCCCACCCCACTGAGCTTAGTTATTCATGAGGTACAGGATGTCCATCCTACCAGAAAATACTACTCAAGCAGGGTAAAGCTAAGAGTGAGTTCTTTGGAAAATGCTGCTGGAAAGTACTGTAAACAAGTATTTGTAAAATGTCCATCTGCTCTCTGCAGAAAACAGGATGTTGATATGTGGAGATAACAAAAATGCTCACAGAGAAATACAAGTTTCTGAGTCTTTCTGACTTTGCTGCTAAATAAATAATAGCAAAAATCATGAAGAGCCCATAAGGCTTTACTTTTCAGAACCATTCAACCTTGTGGCTATTGTAGTTCCACTCACCAGCTCTACCACAGGTCTGATCAAGCTCTGCTTCATAGGACTTCCACCAGACTCTTCCCTCCTGGAGCATTTCAAGAGCCCACCTAGAAGCTCTTGCCTGATAACTAATCTCCCTGCTTGTGTCACTATGCTAACCTTACAGATCACCCTCTGACTCCACCAGCCAGTCCTCTCCACAGCCTTCATGCCAAAAAGGCAGGGGAGCTATTCCTCAGCCCAACCATGTCATGCTGGAGGCATTCAATACCTAGAGATTAAAGTAAAATTGTTCACTACTAAAATATGAAAAATACATGGTTCTAGAGATAGATAAGTCTTGCAAACATGCAGAGTTTGATATTGTTTAAAGCTCTACCTTGAGTATCTTCATGATATTCCAGTGCATCTTGAGAGTTACTTCTGAACCCTGGAGTCTTTTCAGCCCAGCTAACCTTAGCAAGACCAACATGTAAGCCATGCACACACAGGTTACTCAGTGGCAAAGTTCTGTCAATCAGTTCCTCTCTTTTTACCTACAGTGTTTTGTGAGAGGCTTTTCAAGTGATGCTCAGAGTTTGTCTATATATAAAAAACTTGGCCTCCTTATTCTGCATTTAGTCATATTCCATCCTCTTTCTGCAGACTGATAAAGCATATTCATTTTTGGTCAACGGACAGTCATTAAATTTTAAGTATTGTCTTGAGGCTGTAAGGTATGCACTGGAAACCTTGTCAGTAAATGTAGATAAATGTTTACAAAGAAGTATTCACAATACAGAAATTTTCATAACTACGGCATAATTCTGTAATATTGATTGGAATCCATGTAACATATGCAAGTTCCCCTAATCACCCCATGTAGCTACTGATGTCTCTTTGAGCTGCTGCAAGGACAGGCAGCATCTGCAGTTGTTGCAAAATGTGCATTTATATAACAATATAATTGTATCTACTCTAATTTTAGCTCCTGCCAGCAGGGGAAAATGTTTACAGGTAAAATACAAAGTTTGAAATTTTTCTAAACAATTTATTCTTACTTACTGTACCACCAGCCATATTTACACATTAATAAAATGCAAGGGACTTTCCTGTTAATTTTTTCAGCATATATTTATAATTTCAAATAAGTTCAACTACAGTTTAGTCAATTTTCTACATTTCTTCTGATTGTTCTGGCCTTGTCCTGTAAATGATGAGACAGCTCTCTGTTGTGACTGCAGTATAGACTATTTCTTTTCACTATTAAAAATGCCAGTGAGAAATATGAAGCAGCCTTGCAAGATTTGTTTAAGCTTTATTATTTTCCTAACTTCCCAAAACTGAGTATTTCCACTGTTACTACAAGGATAAATTATTTTGACCACTGCTCTTGTCAACTCAAAAAAACATTTTCACATTCAGAAATACTTGCCTGCCACACAGTAGTAGAATAAAGTGGAAAAGGAGGATGAAGTATCCTTGAAGATGGACAGTAAATTCCTTTTTCATTCCTTCAATTTATATTATGTTCAGATTTAGGGGTTTTTTTGTTTGTTTTAACTGGTTGCCATGTGAACTGGCAATACAGCATACAGCCTTCTATACCTGTTAATGTCTTCCCATTTTGAGACAAGAGAGGCAGCTTTTAATGTATCTCTCTCTGAGAACAGATTGCATTGCAGATTATACCTCATGCAAAAGAAGAATTCAAAATATCATAAGCAATTCAGTAAAACTGCAGCTTCCACTCAGTGAATCTGTCAATATGCTTTAATTTGGGAATAAAACTACTGACTTTATTATACCAAATACGAAATCATCAGTAATGGGACTAATAGCAAGTGCTAACAATGGAATAACTCTTGAATATTAGGATTTGGTTACTCAGCTGAACTTTGTAAAAATCGAGTATTTATGAATGAAAAACTTTTATAATCAGTATTCAACCACTGCACAAATCACAGTATCGTGCAGCTCAAGAATAAAGTAAAATGCATAGGAATATAAAAGTGTTTGTAATGCAGACAGAGGAAGGGAAAAATGAAACATTACTTACAAGAAAACAACAGTTAGATTAATGCCAGAAAAAAATAATAGGATTGATAAATATGATGGGAAGGAACTCATCCATTCCAGCCATATGCTAAGACTAATCTCTCCCAGAAAAACTGCATTCAATACAAGTGTATCTGGAGAAGAGCACTTAGCTCGGTACAAACTGTAGACACTTGTACTCAATTTTTAAGAGGAGGAAATAGGAGAAAAAGAGGGAGAGCAAAAGCTGTATTAAGAAGTCAAATTGCAGGAGCCCTTTGACTGCTATAACCAACTGAAGAAGTATTTTTCAATACTGAAAACCTGCCATTAATCTCTTATTTACATGGAAAGCACATGCTTCTTTTTATCTGAAATACTTACAGTAATGACAGGAGCTGGGACTAGACAGATAAACACAATATGTCTGGTTATCAAGAAATTTAAATTTCTTATCTAAATTTGGGGTTGAATCTGATATTTGCCTACTGTGAGCAGATAGTGCATCTGCTCAGTGAAACTTATGTTCCCATCATTTTTACTGCTAATAGCAGTTGTGAAATAACATTTTCATGGGGTCCATTTTTTCAGGAAGCAATCATTCCTAAGGGGGAAGTAGTCCAGTTACTAAATCCTCCCCAAAATCACAGGAAGTCACACAAAATCCCTGAAAGTTTACAATGGTGAAGTCCAACAAGAGCCTAGGCACAAAACCATAAAATTCACTCAAAATTTTTTACACCACAAGTGTTCTGAGTGAAGCATTTAAGTTAAACAAACAGACATTTTGTGATACAACTGTTCTCAGAAAATTTTCAGGAAGAACTGTCTCTCACTGCATTTTTAATCACACCTGGTAAATTCAGAGGATGTATACATCTGCTTCTTTCTATGCATGTCTGCTCTAAAAGTGAGTGACTGTGAGTGCACATGTTTATTTATCAGTTTATTTAATTTTTTAAGAGTTCTGGAAGCATGTGTGATCTTTACCAGAAGACTATGTGGTCCTTTCAACAGCTGTGCTGCGTAACGGAAAACAAAGTTTCCGTTTTGCTTAAGCCGCTAAGTCAAAGTCAGGAAAAATAGGAGGCTGTGATACTACTCATGCAAGGAAGATATAAAGTCATCTTTAGTCTGGTTTTTTTCAGGGTACTCTGACATGTAATTTGTTGGCCTCTTTACAGACTACTGTCCCATCAGACACCTCTCCTTTGATCACAGCATTGACTCTGGTGATTCACTTGGAGTCCCTCTGTGGCTACTCATGTCATTCAGTGTAGCACTTCTAAAAGCAAATGCAGAAGGCATGAAAACATAGCAATTCGAGCTTAATCACATAGTTCATTTTAAAAAATACTTTTTTCTTTTTCTCACTCGGCTATGTGTCCATCTCAGTTTCTCTCTTATTTACATAAAACTCCCACTGATTACACAGATGATGGTAATTACATTAAATCATTCTATGGGAGTGCTGCCAAAGACACATAAACCCAGGTCACGTTGTACATGCATCATGTAACAGGGATATCAATTAAATTGCCCGAAATTGAGCACAGAGATTATATTATTTCAAGATACACACATACTCTTATATTTATGAACCATTAGGCTCCAGTTTATCTATTGATCTACTAGCAGATTCGTTGCTGTGGGATAACACCAAGTAAGGCTGCTATCTCTAGACTTTACTCATGTTCTTTACTTTGTTCTTTTAACACCATTGAGTTCGCCATAAAAAAAGATGTGGGTGATGTTAACATTATGTCATTTTTTAAGACTGAATACACTTCAGTTCCTAATACAGGAACAAAACGTATGAAATAATTAGAGGTTTGCTCCTTATTTTGAGGACCCACTCCACCAACAGTTGAATGTCGTGAGGCCCATGAAGGTGCAAGTACGGATTGACAGGAGGACGAGTGACTACCTGCTCCTTGTATTTTGAATGCAAAACCGATCTGTCAGTCCTCATGTCATTAAGGCAACTTCACACCTCTGAAGCTTGTTGGTTTATATTTTAATGGTACCCTACTGCTTGACTTCGTATCTCACATTTGCTGAATCAACACTATCACAAAATAGCCTGTCTGACATAGCAAAGTTTTAATACATGATGATTCATCGTGACAGGACACTGAAAGCCCTGTGGCATGTGCAGAAAAGCTTTAAATAGTACATAGTTGTTAACTTATTTTAATTTAAAAGGGAAATGCAACAGAGAGAAGAAAACAATCTTTCTACATCCCATCACTTTTATTTGCTCCACTTACCAGCACAGGATTGTTTTGGTTCCATTAAAAAATTCTATTTTAAAAGAATGTTTTCATCCCTACTTTCATATTTTCCTTTCTTTTCTGCATAGCATATCTAAAGGCATATAGCTACCGGCTGCAAATACTAGAGAGAATCACTAAATATAGGACAGCATGAAAATATGTTGAATGCATTTGTCAGCACTGTATTAAAACAGGGCTGCATAGCAGAAAGATTCCCACATTGTGAATATATACTGGCTTTATCACCTTTCCAAGGTGAGAGTGCCCACACAGGTATCATAATCAGTGATGTTTTTGCAAATCGCTTCAGGATATTTTTTCTTTCTCCATAAAATGCATGCTGAAAATGTGTTAATAAAGGTTACACTACTTCTTAATTTTATATTATTAGTAGAAATTCATTATTTCATTTCAACGAACAGAGGTCTGACTCTCCCTTGTTTGAAGTGCTGCCAGCACAGCTGCAGAGTGCATCTCAGATTAATGGGAGCCACGACAAACAGAATGAGTTACCCCACTGCAAACTTTCCATCAAATATGCACAGCAGGTAAACAATTGCAAACTTCCATATTTTCTCTGCACTGTGAAGTCATTGCAGATGACATTTTGTTGTTATGTAGCAAGGGACATCAAAGCAGTATGTCACATCATCAGAAGACCCAGAAATAGCACAAGAAAAAATCTCCACAAACTATTTTCAGCCTTTCCCAGGAAAACTACTGTGAAGCTGCAGTTTGCAGAAATGGACCAATGTTTCTTAATGAACAACCTATCAGCTTCACAACAGCTCTGCAGAACAGAAGTGCTGTAGAATTTCCTATCAAAAAAAAAAAGTTTTGCTAATAATGCAATTCCATCATTGATCTTTTCTCTTTGAACACATCTGTGAGATTCATGATGTCTCCTGAAAATCTCACATCTAGAGCAGAAGCAGCAGAAACCATCCTTTCCCCAGTCTTTAAAATAAACTAGTTACTTTTATTCCTTACAGGTAACAGGAGCTCCACTGTGCATGCCAAGTTGCGATGAGGTATATTTTAGCACCATGACTGCAAGGGAAGGCAATTCTTGGAACACACATTTAATCTGCTCTATGCTACGAATCGCTACTTCTTTAAAGTCTCTTCCAGACACTGGGAAGGTTCAGTGTCTGCCTACAACGTGTTCTACAGCCCTCGAACAACTGATAAGCAGTGCAGGGAAATCCTGTTACTCGTACTTATGAAATCACTACAAAGGAGTCTGTACATCACCAGTGCCAAAAATCTAAACTATGCTCACTTCAGAAATGACAAATTGTCATGATGGTTTTGGTAAAAGTACTTTTGCTGTTGGGAATATACAGTGAAAAAGAACTTGGTGTGAGTGGTAGTAGAACAGTTTACTGTTTGAAAAACATCTCAACAAAAACCAAGTAGAGATATATTAATTTATTAATAAATGTGAAGATCATGACTATTTTGTTTTCTTAACATTGACTACTTACTGAATCCTCATATTTAGCTGTTGTAATAACCATAAAAACAAACCAGACAAACAAACCCAAATTCTCTTTCCCTTGATGACTACACATTTGTACTGACTCGTTCTTGTTCCCAGCAAATTACTCGGGTCAAGCACAAGAACTCTTAATAGCATTTGTTATCATGCAGACTTCTGTCAGACAGCAGTATCTTACATTTCCACTGGCATTTCTTATCATTAAATGTCCATGTAATTCTCTTGGTTTTAGCAGATATCTTGCCTACTGTTCTTTTCTTCTCACATTTAAATCAATAATCTTTCAGTCAAATTAGTCATACTTAAAAAGCTTACACCTATCTGCTAATTCACAATACTAAATAACAGATGAAATGCAATGGTATTTGAAATATCTTACACAAAAGACATTGATATATTATCTACACCCATGGTACAAAGGGTACAAAGGAATGAGGTTAAATTGCAGCAAGAAAGACGAAGGTTAGAAACAGGAAACCAGGGCAGATAGCACACTCCCGCAGAGTGCTTGGGGGTGCTGTGACATGCCTGTCATTGCAGATATCTAAGAGCATCAACAAAAATCTACCTTGAAGTGTTACAGGTCTTGTCAATTTTGCTGTAGTCCCTTCTATCCCAGACATTCTAGAATGTGCAGGAGACGTGGAAATTACAAAGTTCAAAAATTGGACTAAAAAAGTCTATACTACCCTCTAAATTAGAATCTTAACTCATGTCTAGAGCCTACTTCATTCTTTCAACACCTGTTAACAGAAAACACACTCCTAGGGAACTGATAATTCTAAAGCAGAGGGCGGGAGAATTCAGGGGAAAGCAAAAGCCTTTGTTATAAGCAACAGTATAACTGATAAGAAATTCGCCTTCTATCTTTCTTACCCAGTTGGGATTTAGAAACTCATAAAAGTGACATGGCTCAGGCGAAAAGAAGCAAGTATAAAGAAAGTCCCACAAGAAAAGTTACATAATGCAACATTCCTTAATATTACTTTCATTCGTAATAGCAAGATTTCATTAAAATATTAATGAAAACGCCAATGACTTACACCAAAGTGACTTAGATATATCTCCTCTACTCAGAGCTTCAATTTCTCCAGTGATTATCTCCATACCATTAGCTACACATTTTGATGTCAGAAACATTTGAAATGTAGTAAGACAAGAAGAACCTTAAAAGCACAAACATATCCAGGAGGAGACCAGCAACCCAAAGAAATCTGAATCTATGTTCCAGGGAGCCAGAAGTACCAGAAGTACATGGTGCTACGGCCAGGAGCCAGCACCATGGCAGCGACCACACAGCCTGTTTCGCTCCAGCAGAGGGAATCACTATGAGCACTCATCCCCATGTGCACCTCTTGCATCTACACTGCATTTCTGACCTGCTGTTTCTGCTGTGGCACAATAACACAATCCAAAGGCAAGATCCAAGCTACAAAAGCTTCTGTAGTCATAACTCCAGTAATAGTAAACTACTATTTGCAGTACCTGCACTACCTTAGTTCAACCCGATTTCACTATGGTCAGGACACAAAACCATGAGCAGCTGAGTTTGTTGCATGAGAAGATGAAGGGGGAGAGTAACCTTGATCACAGGGTTTATAACACTCCCAGCTAGCCCAGGAACAGCTGAATGAGAATGTGCAGGGCTCCAAGGAGCAGGGGAAGGTGATTGTGTTCTTTTTTCCCACTAGTGGAATGAAAATTGGCATAATACTTCTGTGCTTAACAGCACCCCTGTACTGTATCTCAGTGCAGATAAAAAATGGCCATCCACAAAGAAATTGTAACCCTCTCCCACACCCCTTTTCCTTTATTCTTTTATCACTTTAAAATCTTTTACTGAGAATTACTTTGTAAAGAATTTCTCCTAGTGACTCCTAGCCTCTGCAATTTAGAAAACTGTTATAATCAAATTCTAGCTCTACTTTTATGTTAAAAAGTAGTCCATAAGATTAAAAAGTTAAGAAAAGACTTCTAACTTCTGTGAATAAAAAAGATACATGGATAAATTGCCTGCTTTATGGAGACAAGGAAGCTAAGAAAATTCTCTGATGACAGTTACAAAAGAAGCAAGATTCCCAGTCTTCAAAGCCACTAGAAAAGATCAGTAGAACACGATGGTATTTAATACTTTAATGTAAGCCTCTATAATTAAATGTTAGATTTTCTATTAGAGAAATGATCAGATTAAAGATGAGTTGATCAAAGATTTAAATTTAATTTGGCTACTTTAAGTACTCTAATAAAGATGTTCTGTTGATTCCCAAACCAGTAGTACTTAAATTAAGAGCATTTCAGTGAATGCCTTATCACATTGTGAACTACAGTATATTCTTCTGTACTGAGCACAAAATTCTGTTCTTTTAGAGGAAAACAAGAAAAGCACACAAGAAGATTTTTTGCTGATCTCTGCAGGCTAAAAGTGTTAGAAAACTTATATGTGCCCTATCCTTTGAGTTTTTTCAGCCTCACTACACCCACAAAGTCACATTTCTAGCAAATGGTATTTTAATAGACTTTAGCTCATGCATCTAAATTTTTTATTCATTGTCAGGCAGATCGTAGTTCTCAGCAGAGGATCAAACCTATATCAACAATGCCAGCTTTACTCTGTTCCCCATCATGTGTAGTATATGATACATAGGCCTATGAGGACAATGACAACATTCCTTTTATTATGTCGGGTAAAAAGGGACTCATAATCAACTTATTTCATCCAACTCTGTAAAATAGTAAACTATAAGAAATAACTAAAACACAACAGCTCTCATACCTTGTTTTAGTAAAACAATACAATAGACCATATTCCAGACACCTATGAAAGAAGAAAGATATCAACAGCATGAAAAAAATTAGTTCATAAAAGAGCTAAATGTGTATAGCTCAACTAAAGGATAGGAATGAAACCCAACAGTAACTGAACAGAATGAGTAAGCAGGATTTCAAATACCACATAGACATTCTTAGCTCAGCTGCATAACTAAGGTCAGAGAATCATAGAACGGGTTGGGTTTGTTTGGGAGGGACCCGAGAGATCATCTCATTCCAACCCGCTGCCACGGGCAGGAACATCTTCCATTGCAGCAGGTTCTTCAAAGCCCCATCCCACTTGGCCTTGAACACTTCAGGGATGGGGCATTCACAACTTCCTTGGGCAACCTGTTCTAGTGCCTTACCGTGCTCACAGTAAAGAGTTTCTTCCTAAAATCTAATCTAAATCTACTTTCTCTCAATTTAAAGCCATTACCCCTTGTCCTGTCACTACATGTCCTAGTAAAAAGTTCTCTCCAGTTTTCCTGTGTGTCCCCTTTAGGTTCTGGAAGGCTGCTCTAAGGTTTACCTGGAGACTTCTCTTCTCCAGGTTGAATAACCCTAGCTCTCTCAGCCTGTCTTAAGTCATCTTCATGATCCTCCTACGGACTTCCTTCAACAGGTCCATGCCATTCTTGGGCTGAGGACACCAGAGCTGAATGCGGTACTCCAGGTGTGAGTCTCACAAGAGTGGAGTAGAGGGAGAGAATCATAACTCTGAAAAATGAGTTTCCATTACATCTATGGCATACTTCCCCAAATGTTGGGCCATTTGTTTACTCATGTTCTTAAGTTTCTTTGAAATGATGAAGACTAAATGCTCATGTGTTTCCACAGTCCCAAAGACAATCCAGTACAACTTTAAATCTGTAACACATAAGTAGATGTCCTTATCATTCTTCTCTCTTCATTGCCTGTACAAAAATGACAGACTTGGTCGACAGGCTTCTCAATCCACTCAGAATCTCAACAATTTTTTCTCACTCTCTGTCTCCCTCACATGTAGGCATGTAAGGATACCTAAAATGAGGTGGGAAGAATCTGGGCCTTAGCTGCACCTGTAACCAATATGGAATTCCTGGTTCTTTTTACCAGATACACAACATTGAATCTGAGCACTGGAAGTTACCAGAACCTGAACCCAATCTAAACCAAAAACTTGAATATGAATCTTAAACTGGATTCTGAATCTGAATCAATCTTTAAAACAACACTATATCTAATCCTCAGTTGACTCTGAAGTCTCTATTTGAGTTCTGAATGATTTTTGTTAAAGGAAAAAAATATATTTTCCAAAGATTAAGCTATATTACTATAAATTCTCCAGTGGTCCTACTGATGATCACAACTGCTGTGGTTATTTTAGCAGTCTGGAACTACAGAGGGAGGAATTGTAGGCACTTTGTTGAATGGTTTAACACATAATTCTAGAACTAATGGTTTCAATAAGCTGAATGTTAGGAAAGAATGCATGAAAAGAATGTATTAAAGTGTGAAATAGTTTCATAAGAATAATCGGAGAAGCAGCAAGAGGTAGCAATCTAATGTTAGACACACAAAGGCACCTCATAGGGTAGAAAAATATATATATTTATATAAGATCAGGTTTTATTTAGCTACAGTTATGTCCATGCAATTATTTGCTCTCATGTATACGTGAGAAGAAAGGTGAAAAATGCAGCATGTTTAAATTTAAAGATGGAGGTATGACGGCAACTTTGACAACTCTCATGCTTAGACTATTGCTTCTTCTTAATCTTCTTTGCTACCTGAATACAAGGCCAGGATAATTTACAATACATGGATTATTTTTTTTCTGATCAGGAAGTAGAGAATTCTAAAAGTTACCAAAGCTTCTTCAGTTCATGAAAGGATACCACTTGAATTCTCAGGGGCCAGAATATTCGGTATCAATATTGCAAGGGACAATTCTTAAAAGAGACCCATAAATCCATGTAAAAGAGATTAACTGTGATCTTGAGAAGGAAAGCACATGTAGAATAACAAAATAGTAAAAACTAAAAGTGTTACTACATAGCTGTTGACATTGCATACTATACATAAAAAGTTCCTCCCCTCTTGATCGTTACATCTCCATCTTCCTTTAATAACTGGCTATTAAATATGTTACAATTTGGAAAGTTCCTTTTTATTATATATGCTAAAAAACACTCTGAAACCTTGTTTCTGAACCCATTAAAAAGAGTTCTTTACAACAAAGAGAAGATTTGAGGTATGTAGGCATGTTCCTTTAAACCTAAAAAAAACAGTACTGTGGAAAAATAGACTCAACATCAAATAATTTTACAGTTTTCTGAACAAGCAGAGAATATCAGAAGGACAAGTACCTTGAAGAAGAATAGAGGACTCTGGAATTCTAAAGAGATGTAGCCAGATTGAGCGAGGAAACTGCTGCTTCTTCAACTTCTGCAAACAATGGCAAGCAGCTCTAGCAGAAGGTAGGTGCATTCATCCGGAAACTTGCACTTTACAGTTAAGAGTCCTTAGTTTTTTAGTAATTTCTAATGCTCAAAACAGTATGATCAATGTTGGGACATTTTTGCTTCTTTTGTCTACTGTTCACTTTTGTTACAATTTCTTGGGGGCTTTTTTACGTCAAAATACTTCTATATTTCAACATTTAATTCTTTCTTTTTCCATTATCACTTTGTCTTTGAAATGCTTTTACAAATCCTATCTTCCCTCTTTCCTCCTGTTTCCACTTGCTTGTTTTCTAGACAACTGCTGTAAGTGTGAGCTCTGGGAATGCAAAGAATTCCTGCCCATTCCTCCTCCATTCCTATCTCACAAAGAAGGTCTTGTGTGGATCTATCAAGATATTCTCCATATCACAGGGTTATAAAAGAAGAATTTACATCTCTCAGACTCAAAATGGTCAGGATTAGAATCTATAACTAGCTTAGAATCTTATAATTAGCTTTTTATATACTGAAAATTCAAAGTAATCAGGTAACACAGTATGGAAAGAAAGAGAGCTTTTAAACAACTCTCCTCCACAAACAGGTCTTTGATCTCAGATTTGACTTCAGTCCACTCAGAAGCATAGGAAGTCACAGAGAACTCTGCAAAATCCCTGATGGACCCTCAGAAACCCTCCTTAGCCCACAGGGGCTAATGCTGCTGCTGGTTGAACTCAGTGTTCTGGCAGCATCTGGATCATCCTCTCCCTCAGTGCTCAGGAGCTGGCAGTACCAGACAGTTGTGATATCCAGTAAAAGTCTCAGAACACAGAGATTTCCTCACATCTTGCTCTGAACTTTCTTTCATGAAATTTTTGAAATTCTAAAAATATATGAAATCAAGATTTTACTACCTGAGATGTATCACCTATTCAATGTTTCCCAACATGTAATATCAGTAAAAGCAATATTCTCCACCCATCTAATGACAACCATGTCTATTATTGCTTTCATCAATTTGGGTCAATCTTTTTGGTTGAAATTGCTATTACTAATCTATTACATAATTAATCACTAATTTAGAAGCTTTTCTCTATTTTCTTTATAAAGTGCTGTGAATGCATTAAACCCAATAAAGTAATTGGAACATTTTCTGAGAAATTTAGAATTCATTCTATGGAATGATTTTTTTTCCTGTTCTCAGTAATTCATAATAAACCTGATTTCAGGATTCCTGCTCAGGAGGAATATACTGTCACCCAGTCAGTGACCTGTTGCAACATCTATTATTAGATGCACTATTTAATTAGGATATACACTCAGGAGATCTGCTTAAACAGGATATCTCCCAGTGAACACATTTAAGTCCAGCAACACTCATTGGCAATGACTTTCATAATGGGGATAGTAACTTTCCTTAATTGGAGGAAGACAGGAGGTCAAGCACTAAACACTCAGATGGATTTTCTTCTACCTTGCTGCTTCCGAGGATGACCTTGTTTAACTTCATGGATGGGTGTGTAGAGTAGATTGTAAACTGGCTCACATACTGCACTGTTATTTGGTTGCCTGCTTTTTTCTGATCTTTTACACCTTTTAAAAACCCTCTTATCTTGAGAACCACTTTAAGGTCATCAACAGGGCCTAGTCCTGACAGCTGCTAATCAGAACAGACCCAAGGCCAAAAGCCATAATTTCTCACAGGAGGTCAGAGTTTAGAGCTGGCTGAGAAAACTACTCTATATCCACACTTTAGAGAGGAGCAAAGCACACAGCTGTGCTGTGTGCCTTGATTAAACTGCCTGTTTATTCACCACCAATTCTATCAGCCTCAGCTGAAGAAACCTTACCAACAGGCAATTTTTAAAAAGAAAAAGAAATAAAATCTGCAGCCTTTATGTGCACATATTCAAGTGCCATCTCCAAGAACATCCACTGAAATAATTTGAGCTAGAAATATGTTGCTCATTGACAATCCAAGAAAACCAAGAGCTTATTGATCTCTCTCCTTCTCCTCCACTAAGAGAAAGAAAGAATGATAAAGAGCTGAAATTGAGATAAAATGCACCATACTTAACATCAAGCATAATCTACAAAAATAAAAAGTTTAGAATTAGCTGAGTTAGTGTCAGCACAATATCAGTGAATGACTTTTTTTTTTCAGCCCTACCTTTGCCCCCTAAACCCAACAACAGACAGAAAGAAAAAGTAATATTAAATATGTACATCCTGTGAATGCAAAGATTCACAAAATCCTGAGTAATTTTATAAGCATATCCACACAAGCAGATGCTGTTACTTGTTCACTTGAGGTCTGAGCTGGCTGGATATAAGCCAGCTCCAGTCCAAAAACTACAGAACCATGTTACAGGGTTTATTATTTTAAGATTAGCACTATGATAACACGTGCTGCTGGCTTGCATCCAGCTGCTTGAGAGGACAGATGGAACCGCAGCACAACTGTCCAAACCTGTACATGTAAACATGGCCTGCATGTCACTGCAGATCTCCATTTGAGAAGCTAGGACAGGAACTCAATGGGTTATACACAATGAATCTGATTCTCCCTTCCCTAACATCCATATAGGAAGTAATGGCACAACAAATTGCTCCAATGAGCACAGGTATTAAGTGCAATGAGAACCTGACTTAACAGCATCTTCAAACCATAATAATGCTACTCACTTATCTAATGCCCAAATGTTTCCTTTTCCAGCTTCTGGGGTTTTTTTTCCTTGCATTTAAGTGTTTTCAGGATAGATTCTCACGCCACAATATGTGGCCAAATACTATATTTCATGCCTGGATAGTTAATACCTCACAGTGTATTAAAACAGCACTTCATGATTCAAATATCCCTGAATAGGAATTGTATCACTAGAAAGCAATTATACTACTAATTTCCTGTCTAATCACATTGATAATTTGTGCAGAGGTTCCCTGTGTTATGGCCCTATCTGCCCGGGTACTCAAGGAAGTCCTGGATGGAAACTGCATTCTGGGCTCTAACACCTTCACAGTATACCCTACATCACTCAGAAGTTTTTAATTCAAACACATACCTTGAGGTTGAAATGGTGAATTCTGTTTTCTTTTGTTTTCACCTTAGTTTCTGAATTCCCAGATGCAGAGTTCATCTTTTTGTTCAACAGTTAGCACACCACTAGCAGTCTAAAGCATTCAGCTAGAAAAAATTCCAGACATGGCTGATAGTATTCAGCAGTAGAATTACCTTATCTCTGCTGAATTTTTCATATCTTAGACGATGATACTGGTAAAAAAGTTATCCCTGAATTTGTGCAGCACCAGTTTTAGCTATTGAATATTGCAATGTCTTTTGTTCTACAAAGGATATCTTCACTTCCTGAGAAGAAACACACAGACTAGTTCAAATCACCTCTTGACCTTCTCTTCAGTGAGGTCCTTATGCTTCCCATCATAAAATATACTTTCAAGCTCTTAAACTTCTTCTTTCTCTGAACCATCTATTTTATCTGCAGGACTCAAAACTGAACACACTATTTCAATATTAGTCTCATTAACACACATAGAGGAGATAGCGCTTGCTATTCTAATTAATACTTCATTTATATATCTAAAGATTTCTTTAACCTAATTAGCCAAAGCTTCCTATTGGACACTTCTCTTCGTGTACTATCATGCATTTAAATGTCTTCAAATTCATGTGGCTCAAGTGTATCCATATTTTCTGTTTGATTTAATCATTTACAGCTTTATTTTACCACTGTATTATGCTTTCCATTACCTATAAACCTCGACAGCTTCCCATCCAATAAGTTGTGCCTCCCTCAATCTTAACTTTTTTTATTTATACGGGGGAAATACATCTCTGCTTCTGGCCAAATGATGCATGTGGACATTTTAACAAGTTTCCACTAGCTTATTCACTGAATAAATTAAGTAGGTCATAGTGCTTTCAGTTATACACCACAGGTTCTTCCATAATGTCTGAGTTTACATACCAATGTAAGGCTTTTATCAAGGAGGCTAAACTCTCATACTGAACCACCTTCCAAAAGACACCAAATTATTTCCAGATTTCATAGGCCACCAGAACAGATTAGCCTTTTGCCTTGACTAAGTACAGTGATAAAGGATTCTCTTTTCCTCATCCTATCTCCACGTGCAGTCTATTTCATGTGACAAGACATCTGCAGAGTAGTATCACAATTTTGTGGCACAGTCTTCACTCCTGTTTCTGCAGAACTAGCTGAGAAAGCAATTAGGATTCATCTGCCAGAGACTCACAGTGAGATGTAAAAGGCAACAGCAAGCACATGAACAGCTAGAACTCAAAATTGGCTCACAGCTTACTGTC
This sequence comes from Cephalopterus ornatus, assembly GCA_013396775.1. Classification (NCBI taxonomy): domain Eukaryota; kingdom Metazoa; phylum Chordata; class Aves; order Passeriformes; family Cotingidae; genus Cephalopterus; species Cephalopterus ornatus. Next base: position 22,275 of record VZRE01004030.1, read on the forward strand.
TCACCATTACTCATTTTTTGCAAAATTTATTAATAAGACAGATTATCTTAGTACTTCATCTGACTTGAAAAACTCTTTAAATTCATCCTATTGGAATGACAATTCCAAGTTCAAGTCCTGATTAGTAATTTTGAAAAATTGTCTTGCAATATCCACACACTCACAGTATCTGAAAATGCCTGTGCCTTGCGTATGTGGTTATATGCACAAACACACAGAACAATAAAATTTCTGTGGAATTTGACAATTAAGCTCAAGCAATCACATCAGGAGGTCTGAAGTTATGTACTATCAACCTTTGATTATTGATTATTAACCTGATCAAAATAATGTCAGCACTGCAGGCTTTGATCACTTCATCAAGTAAAAAATGTTGAATTAGATTTAGGAGAAGAGATCAAATTAACAGCTTGTCTGATAAGTTCTCCCAATTGCAGATTCCTGTTTTAATTCATTAATACAGTTCTACTCATTCTGAGGAACTAAAATTGTTGCTTAAGTGCTGTTCAAGAGCTACAAGTGTGCACATGCAGGAGACAATTGTATTTGTTTAAGTCCTACAAACATGCCTGCCATACAAGAGCATTTGTTCAACCACAAAAAGTATAAAGGACATGAAACAGATACTTTATTAAGCAAATATGCTTCTGCTTGCTTGTTTTGAAGAAGATGAAAGTGAAGATTAAAACTTAAAAAAAAAAAACTTCTCAACAGCTTTCTAGCCTTGCTCATCACAGTGATTCTGACTAGGGACATACAGCATTTTACAGCTCTTCCTGAAGCCGAGAAGCTTCTTGAAGCTGAGAAGACGTCAGTGGGAGTTGATGATGCTGAGTGATCTACCAGCACCTTAAATAATTGTATGCTGCATTGCAGATCTCAAGTCTGGTGTAGTTACATAAATTAATATGAATGGATTGTGAATAAACTGTAAGTAATACAACAAATTGTGAATAATTGTAAATAAAAATAGCCTTAAATAATGTTCACCTTTTGATATTGTTGTGCTGGTTTTGGCTGGGATAGAGTTAATGTTCTTCATAGTAGCTAGTGTGAGGCTCTGGTTTGGATCTCTGACACAGTGCTGATAATGCAGAGAGGATTTTGTTGCTGCTGAGCAATGTTCACACAGAGTCAAGACCTTCTCTGCTCCTCACCCCACCAGTCAGGAGGCTGGGGGTGCACAAGAGGTTGGGAGGGCACACAGCCAGGACAGCTGACCCCAGTTGACTCAAGGGATATTCCAGACCATATGGCATCACGCTCAGTAGATAAAGCCAGGGAAGGAGGAGGAAGTGGGGATCAGGGGCAGGAGGGCAGAATTTGGAATGATGGCATTTGTCTTCTCAATTAACCATTGTGCATGACAGAGCCCTGCTGTCATGGGGATGGCTGAACACCCTTCTGCCCATGAGAAGTGGTGAATTAATTCCTTGTTTTGTTTAGCTTTGTGTATGTAGCTTTTGTTTTACCTATTAACCTGCCTTTATCTCAACCCATGTGTTTGCTCAGTCTTACCCTGCTGATTTTGTCGCCCATCCCACCAGGGAGAGGTGACCGAGCAGCTTGTTGGTGCATAGTTCATGGCGGGGGTTTAACCATGACAATTGTACAGTCTGATAATATAAAAAGCTCATGTTGCACATTATAAAACATAAAACATAACAAAACAACCGCTTTCTCAGTTGCTGTCAATTGCTGTCATGTACAAGAAAACTTTTAAAACAGAGTAACATCGCATTTTGTTACAATAGCCTTTGCATTTTTACAGTTCAGTTGACCACCTTGTCACAGCTAATCATACATCTTGATACTTTTTTATGGTACTTAAATCAATTTAAATATTTCTTCTTTGCATTAATAGCATCCCATGTAGCAAAACCTGTAAAGACATTTCTATTTTCATCGCCTTTTATTCATCTTCCACAGTTCCCATCTGTGGAAAGATTTGTAGGGCAGGAGAAATATTGTTCTGTTAAAAGATGTTTACCAGATATCACTCCTTTGGTCTGAGCACACAGTTCAGTGCTATTTAGTCCAAATAATTTCTATTATAATCATTTTCCTCAAGACTTTCAAGAAAACAAGTTTATATACTGCTAATACTAATTTATTATCTTTCCTCTAGGAATAAAACAAAAATATATCAACTTTAATTCTCTCTAAAGAAAAGAGGATATTCTCACATAGAGAATTTAAGTGGACATAAGACTTATACTGAGAAAGAGAACAACTTGTTTCTCAGCAATTCATTCCTTTCTCAGAACACTGTTTGCCTCATTGATGCTATCCAGATTTTTTTAAAGGGTTTTCCATAAAACTGATATCCTTAAATTGACAATCTTATGTGGTAGGTGAGGTAGGAGGAATGAAGGAAAGGAAAAACATATCTAAGTATGACAAGTATGTTGTATAATTATAACTGTGAATGGCTGTGTCTCCCACAAGTGTGTCACTTGGTCTCCATGCACATAGAATCCTTTGCTTTTTCTCTTTACCAAAAGGTCCTGGTAACACGGTTACAATCTCTTACCCTGTAACACATTGGAATATTACAGTTATACCAATAGAGTGGACACTTCCAGTCATACAGAAACAGCTTGTTGAAGACTCAGTCATCAATATCCCAGATTTTTCACAGGTGAAAAAGCAAGGGCAACTGTAGATGAGGTAGCTAGCTTCATCTTATCTCTCACTTAGAACAAGATCCAGACTATCTTACATCATCTTAATTGGAAATTTGGAGATTTTAGGCACTTAATAACCTCAAGAACAACCAAGAAAACCAGTTCTCCTGAACTTATACACCAAGTCCTTTAAATGCACAGAGAGACCAAAACTCCTTCCATATCTAAAATTGCATCCCCTGGGCATGCCCAGAAGTGGGACATACCCACCTCAGGCCTATTTAAGGATCCCCTGGTGACCTTAAAGCAGTAGTAAATCCACCTTTGAAGTCTGCTTTGGCTGAAATGCTCTAAACTTATCATAGAAGTATCAAGTGAAACATAAAACACTCATTTAATTCCAATATCTTTTCCATGTGGCAGCTGAGCAGGTAACATACAGGTTGATACTCTAGGAAGTTAGGCAGTCTCCAAAGCTATCCCTAGCACTCATCAAAATCTTCCTCAATTCTTAGACATCATAAATAACCTCCTCTGATTCTATATTTCATACTTTATCTTTCTTACTTTGTGTCTTTATACAATTTTACTAGATTTTTATTAGAGACAAATTCTGCTCTTTGGAGAGGATTCTTTTTGCCATCTTCTCTAAGAACAAAAATTAAGAAATCAAGAAAGAAAACAATATGAAGAAAACAAAATTATTTTATTAAATGCTTTACATAGAATTCAGTCACACAAAATGGGCATCCAGAGCTGTTTTAGGGGCTGCAAGTGCCTACTCTCATGTGGTCACAGCAGCACCTAAGGTACTAACTCTGCCCTGGGAGGTGTGGCACAGAAGCAATAGGTGACCCAGGCCTTCTGGGAGCCACAGTTGGAGGCCAAATGATGTCCACAAAATCATCTAAACATCACTAAGTGCCTTTCCTTCATCCTCTGATTTCTCCCCTTTTTCTGATAATATAAAAACACTGCACAGAATACGAAACTGTAATGTAACAAATAAAAACACCATGTATCAATGCAATTTCTGTTAATGTAATAATACCATAAGTGATTCTAAGCAAAATTAAAGTATAAAGAAGCAATAAATGGAGGAAAATAAAAATACAATTTCTATAAAGCTATGTTTTTTGGATGGGGAAACAACCACCACTATAACGACCACAAATAAAACACAGTCCCATTTTTTGAGTTGCATTAATCAAAAATAAGTTTCAATCTTTACTGTTGCTTCACAAGGTAACAGATTTGTGTTCTTGGCTACGGCAGTAGCTATCCATGGCACTTTCCTGATTCTTTTTAGCATCGTTCTAGTTCCGAAGTGCCCAGCACTGTAACATTTTTTTCTAACTATAGTGTTAGCAGCAATCAGAAAGGGGCATTGTCACCTTCTGTTCTAGCTGCGATGTCTCTAAATATGCTGCAGTTCTAAACTGCTTTGACTTTTTGCTGCCATATTTCACAACAAACTTAAATCTAATTGTCTATTATTGCCCATAGGTCTGCTTTTCAACGTTATTGATTTCCATCAATCTTCTTCCTGCTGAAGGTGTTTGGGATTATTTTTCCCCCAGATATAATCAATCTTTCTTCCCATTCATTATTTAAATCTTCTCTAGGAGCCTGCCAGTACAGTTCTCTGAAACACTCTCTCAGTGGATTTACATGAAAAAGTCCACATAATATGTGCATAATTACCATTTTCTCATTCTTTCCTGGAAAAATAAAGATTATTTCCTTTAGTAAGGAACATAAAATCATTATTCAAGGGTGTAGAGTAGGATTAAAATGTCACTTGCAGCCAAGGTCACATTTCTGAATTGCAACAAAAACGGTGGGATTGCTCCAGTGGTTTACTCACCAAGACAAGTTCAGGCCCAGGGTGAGTTCGGCCCACACTAAGCTTGCAATATGAAACTGCCCCTCTCAGCAGGTCATGTCAAGCACAGTACTAAGTAAGCAAGAAGCTGAGAAAGCCACATCAGAAACCTACAGATTTCTGAAGTAACTGCAGGGAATTAAGGGACCAACTGCTGAGGTTGACAAACTGTCCCTTCATCTCTGGAGCCCTCCTACTTAGAAATTCAGAAGTTATACAGAACCCTATTTAACATCATGTGATGTTAAATACCGAGCACTTTAGCCCTTGCATACTCATTCCCATGAAGACCAGCTGTAGTTGCAATGTATAATCAGAGTCACCTTTTTACCGTTGCAAAACAGATTTTGAGCATTCATTTGCTTTTGGGCTGAGAAAAACTCACATTTTGGATAGATGCATTATTATAAAACAAGAAAAAAAAAAAAGCTCCATAATCAATATAGTCTAAGGAAAAGATCTTCAAGGGTTGTTTTTTTATTTTAGTTTTTTCTTGATGTGGTTATAATAATAATAAATGTATTACCATGCTATAGCTCTATTGTAAAATTATTTTGGTTTATTTTAAATCTTACTTTTGAAACTTCTCTGCTAATGCGACTTGAACAAACAGGATAATTCTTTCTCTTTTATTTACTTGTGATTTCCTTCCTGAACTTGATGAAAAGAAATTATTTTTTAGCAATATAGTTTTAAATTTTTGACAGAAAACCATATATCAAATTTTGTCCTATAATGCAGCATAAAATCAATCTGAACTACAATTTCTCTACAGATTTCCACTGCAAGGCCCATGTTGTGATTTAGGTCATTGTGAGGCTTCAGTAATGAGCATAGAATATGCCATGGTTTTCACCAGACAGGTTCCAAATAAGATAGTAACAGTCTGTACCTTCTGAAAAAAGGGCACTGAATATTTTTTAATAACTATTTCAGCTCCAGCAAGACATTCAAACTTTGCTGTTCATTTTAAAAGGCCCCCTCTACCAAAAAAAATGCTTCAGTCAAGTTTTTATTATATTTTTTCCTTCTCCATAAGGCAAGATAATATCTGAAAAATCCACAAATCTTTCTCGCTCTTCCCTGTGGAGGACCTTCTCAATATATATTTTTGTTACAACCCCTGTGAAATCATTCGTTGATTATCAACGCAAATCTCAGTAGAAAGGATTATCTAGTATATTTAATTGAAATGAAAGAAATTAAATGCACAGACAGTGATTATATTCCTCTATATTCATTTACTTTCCTCCAGTTCGGCCATCATTTATAATAATTCACGTCCTGTTTCCATACATTATGAAGTCTTTGGACAGGGACAATCTCTGTTTATATAAACAGTGAGCAATAAGTGAGGATCCCAACTTTGACTGAAATCTGTGGGAATTATGAAGAGCAAAAAGGAATTAAATTTATTTCATAGAATTAAGATAGAAAAAACCAAGACTTCAGTCTTACGAAGCAACAACTGTCAAAAAGCACAAAACTCTTTCTTGGATTTGGATGACTTGAAAGGGGCTCAGAACAGACTGGGAGAACACAACTGGTAAGTTTTGATGCACTTCTCTTCCCAAATGACATTAAGCTATCTTCCATCTCTTCTGTATACACAGTACATTTCATACCTGGGTTAACTTTGTCAACATGAAATGTGAGATCCCAGCGCACACGTGCAAACGGAAATCATAAGCACTTCAACTGAGTATGCATCCTAAATAACCTCCAAGAGAACTCAGAATAGCAAGAGCATTCACAAGTCCTTGTATCAATGTGAATTTTATGCATATTTAAGATTATTTTAAACTTCATAGTCAGTGGTCTCCCATTTTTTTGTGTTATCTATGCTACAGATTCTCACACCTATGCTATCAGTGCTCCCTAGTACAGAAGTAGAAGGAGCACGACTGTTTCTCACTTCAAGTCGAGAACTGTACCAGGTAAACATTAGAATGAAAACTAAGCCATCATGACACTGAAACAGTCACAAAAAGCAGTGTGAAAAAACAGTCTCAAAATAGGCTTAGGCTTGGACTGTACAAGTCATTTGGTTATCTATGGAATTGGGACGCAGACAAATTACAATCAGATATGCTGGTACATTAATGTAAAAAAATATTTGCCACTATTCTACAACAATTACTCATATATATGCTCCAGAGACAAGTTACATCACATTTAGGGTAGAAGCACGTCTCCAGGCTGATGCTGTAGTATAATAAATGATACACTAAATTTTATGTCCCCTCATAATTTGTTAATGTGCATTTACTTAAAGTGACATCTTGTAAATGATGAAATTATGAAAATGGAGACACTTGCTGGAGAGCCTGTAACTCTCCCAGAGGAATATCATAATTCAAATCTTGAAAAGCACAGTTAAGAAATTTGGACAGATCTGAAGGCAGAGCTGGGAAATTTTCAGAAGTAACCTTAGGAAAGGTTAGCAGATGTTTTCAGTTTCCAAGTACAACTCAAAAGTAATGTCCATCATTCTAAGAAAACGGTTCCTGGGTCACATCAACATCCTGCAGCTTTAAATAGCTACAAATTATTGATAAAATGCAAAAACCGTTCTGCATCAGGAAAGCAGTGCTGTTATAACTAGTCTTCAAAAAATAAACTCCAAAGGAAAAAAAATCCAATGACTGACACATAAAGGATGTTTGAGAACAGATTTTCAGACATGCTTAGTTCTACCACTACTATAGACTTCATCTGAACATTCAGATGCTCAGAATGAAAATCAGTCCAACAAACCACACATAAAGATCCCAAACTACTCTAAAAATTTTATTTCTAGATTGAAAAAATGGTATGAAGATACAATCTCCCTTGTTACTACAAGTTCAGTCTCTTCCTACATTAGAAGATAAGCAAGTTATATAACGTGGTCTTGACAGTTATCCCAGGAGGAAACTGAGACTGAAGGGTTCTGCTGCTGGCTAAACGGGACAATTCCTTCTACATGGGCAAATCAGAAATAGTTCACAGACAGCTAACCACTCTTTACATCACCATTGTGAGTACCCTTCTTGTTTTTTCTCCGAAATGCTTAATTGATCTCTCTTGACAACTTCTGAAACTTGATCAGAACCACACATAACACTTCCTATGGGCCTTTACTAGGCTATTCGATCCCAGCATAATCTAGTCCTCCAACTTGAAACATAAATAATTTGTGATAACTCATGATGTGGTAAAAAAAGGTGAAACAACAGGTTTTATACAGCTAAAATCCACAAAGAAGAGGATAAAAACCATTGGCATAATTTGGATCCAAGCCCAACTGGCTGTCTGAAATTATGAAAGCATAAAAAGCCTCCCAATCAGTTTTGTCTGTCCCATAGGCAACCCTACCAATAATACTATGTTCTTACTTCTAAAACCTCATAACAAGTACTTAGCAAAATCTGTTTCTTTATGATTCATGCTTTAATATATTTTAAAACTTCTACTTTGATGTACCTTCTGCTCTCTCTAAAGTCCATTAGAGGCCATACTGTGTTTTCCACTAAATGATGACAGGTCTGTCACCTTGAGAATACATTGCTCAAGGTAGCGTTTACCTCAAACAAACAGGAGGCAATTTCTGCAACAGATGAGATTAGCAGAACAAAAGCCTTTAGTTTTATGAAACCACCAAAAACACAATGAAGGGCTCTGACAGACATCCTCTAGCAAATCTTGCTGTCAAATTTTAAATGTTATCATATCCACTAAATTAGTGGTCTCCAAGGTTTTTTGATCATGTACCTTATCAGTAAAAAATTTTCAAGCACACACCCCAATACATATTTATTTATAAACTATATACATGTACTACTCTACATGTACATTGGTGCTGTATGTATTGGTGCTATTATTATTCACGATATTGTATTAATATTATTATAAACATGCTCAGAAACAAGTATTTTGAAAGGATAAAATAAAGTTAAAATATAATACTGCCGTTAAGTTTAATTTTTTTTATTTTATTAATACTACAAATAAAATCTTTCTGCTCCCCTACAGGTTGGTTTGCACACCTTCTGGGGTGTGCAAACCCCATTTCAGAGATCACTGCATCAGACTACCCTGCTTCTCTGCCAGATAACATGTGTTTGTGCTATGGTTACACTACTACAGGGATAAAACAGAAGTACCTAGCATTTTTCAGAAGTTCATTGATATGGCATCATTGTACCCTAGAGGTGACTGAGACATAGAAACACAACCCTTTCTGCTACCCTTATTATGGGTACTCTGCTGTATAGCAGTAGAGCTGGACAGACAGCCGTAGAAAGAAAAGGAGTGTATTCTAAGCAAATCAAAATCAGAATCACTACTGAACATCTGTTAGCGCCAAAAGGCACTCATGTGACTGTTCCATGTAGACCTCATTGCCCTTATTTTCATTGTGCTGTGAAGCAGTATGTGTGGAACGAGACGGTGTAGGGAGCAAAAAAAAAACTGTCAAAATGTTCCACTAGCCCTAGGCCTGAATATTTTGTCCCCTCTCCAAAAAGTGTATAAAAATCAGGTAATCACAAATGACAGCAGCATCACTGAAATTTCACTTGTCCAAAAGTTAGATAATAGAACATAAGATAGCTATCCAGGCTCTGTTTATCATCACCAGGGAGAAACTAGCCCCTAACAGAGAAGTGCTAATCTCATCCCATTGCAAATACTTAAGATAAGTCAAATGAATTGGCTTCTGAAGCTGCCTTCATCTTTCCAAGCTGTCCATGAAGCAGCTTATGATAACTAATGCCATCACAAATACACAGTGTTTGAACCCTAAAATTAGGGCAGGTGAACACCACCCTGCCTGCCTACATGTTCTACTGCACATGTCACAGGCATGGACTTATACTTGGAAATGCTTGAGATAAAGTTTTTCCTCACTATACGTATAAGCAGCCCTATTTCTTACTTTATGTGCTGGTTCTGACTAGGATATAGGTTTGAGGTTTTTTCCATAGTAGCTGGTATGGAACTATGTTTTGGATTTGTACTGAGAATAGTGCTGATAACAAAGGGATGTTTTTGTTACTGCTGAACAGTGCTCACACAAAGTCAAGTGGGCTGGGGATGCATAAGGAGATGGGAGGGGACAGTGCTCACACAAGTGGGTGGGCTGGGGATGCATAAGGAGATGGGAGGGGACACAGCCAAGACAGTTGACCCCAACTGACCCAAGGGATATTTCATACCATATGGTGTCATTCTTGGCATTTAGAGCTGAGGGAAGAAGAAGGAAGGGGAGGACGTGATGGTGATGGATGGATTGGAGTGATGGTGTTTGTTTTCCCACATCAATGTCACATGTGATGGAGCCCTGCTGTCGAGGGGATGGCTGAACAACTGCCCACCCATAGGAAGTGGTGAATTAATTCATTGTGTTGCTTTGCCTGTGTGAGTACCTTTTGCTCTACCTATTAAACTGTCTTTATCTTAACCCACATGTTTTTTCACTTTTACACTTCCAGTTCTCTCCCCACCCTGCTGCAGGGCAGGGGCATAAGCAAGGGGCTGCATGGGGCTTAGCTGCAGGTGGGGTTAAACCACATCACCTTACATTCTCCTTATATGAACACTAATGAGACCACAAACAAAGACTGATGATATAATTGTGTTACTCTCACCCTCTTTTCATATGATTTCTTATTATAGCTCTTATTTAATTTCTGACTGTGGCATTTAGAATACATTGTATACCAACAGTATCAGGATCCAAACAGATGTCTTGTGCATTCGCAATGAATCACAGCTTTCTGACCTTTAGACAACAAGAAATACAGGAATTAATATTCAAGTGGTTATTTACATTTTGGTAACATCTACAGGACTGTACCATTTTACTGTATACTTTCGACACACTATTTGCACTGTCAACCCTTGAGACAAAAAAAAAATGATCCAAACAAAAACCATGGAGTGCTTATACAGCATACAAAAGAGCTACTGGCATATCAACAGCCCTTGGTATGCCAGTCAGAAGGAAAGAGAGAAGTTAGAAGGAGACATAAAGAGTAGAGAAGGAGGACAACAAGGGAAGGGAAATAGCAAGAGGAAGGAAGCGACAGGTACTGAGAATAACAGGACAAGACAGCCCCTGGGAATAAATACGAAGTCTGCCAAATGAAATCAGCAGTTTTCACTGTTCAGTGCATCCAGAGCAGCCTGGTACCAGCAGTGACCCAAACACTCAGTGAGCTGAGATAGTGGGTTTCTCTCTACCACACAACAAGGACTTTTATCTATGGGTAAAACAAGTTCTGCCACTTGCAGGTATCAGGTCTGCTTCCGGAAGATGTGCAGCAGACCTTTCCTTTGATATCCCCAAGGCATGAGTCTAGAGAAAAGTGATATGAACACAGACAGGTCTTGGTCTACTGTTCCTGCTACTTTCAAGTACTGTCTAAACATCAGGATGACCATGGGCATAGCATATCCCATCGTAACAGACCAGTGACAAAATATGTCCCTTGGAAACAGACGTGTTTACTATGAATGTTATCTAAGGCATCTTTTCCTCTTATTGAGATGGAAAAAAAATGCCTTTAACTGACACAGACATTCCCAATACCTACAGCAACACATTCCTGATTTCACTGCTGAAGTTTCTTTTCCATTTCTGGTAACAAAAAAACTTCTTAGTACTATTGACACAGTGAACCTGAAATAAAATCTATGCCATGAACAAAACACCCAGATATTAAAGAACAGAGAAGCATTTTGTCCTGCTTTCTTTTCTCTGCTTTTGATAGATCTGTAACTCTGCTGTCAGTTCACTGCCTTGTAAATTGTATTAATTTCACAGCACCAAGCCTGACAGACTTCAAGAAGCATTTGGATGATACTCTCAGGTACATGGTGTGACTCTTGGGGATGGTCCTGTGCAGGGCTAAGGGTTGGACTTGACAGTCCTTGTGGGTCCCTTCCAACTCAGCATATTCTGTGATTCTGTGAATTACAATAGTCATGCCCCTAAAAGGTCAGAGTGCTCTATTTCTAAGACCTTTAAGAACCAAAGTTTCCTCTTACGCTTTTGTTTTTATTAAAAATCTCTATCGACCTCAGAAATATCACTGTATATCCTCTTTCAACAGGTAGTTCTTAATTTATGCATTAGTTCTGATATATGTTATAAATATATGCTATTAGGTTCTCTATTTAACAAGAAGTTTGGCCAAATTTTGCTACAGCACCTTTCCCATTGCTTCAGGAATTTCTTTTCCATCCCAAGAGAACATGGCAGGTTCCACTCCTGAGGTGTCTGCATTCTGGCAATGCAGAAATTAGCTCTGTCATGGGCAAATTTCTACTGCTTTGAAAGACTTTTAAGATTTTCTATAAGGGAGGCAGCCTACATATGCAATACTTCAGAAAATATTTAAAGGTCCTTTATTAAAGAGAAGACAATCTTAAAACAGATTATCAATTGGTTTTGTTTCAGGGAATTTAAAAGCACTGTCTGTTAAACTTGCTTGTGTCACTTACCACTTTTAGAATCTACAGCCAAGTGTAACAGAAGCCACTCCAAATGGTAAAACATGTACTTGAACTAGACAGGTAACCTTATGCTTATAGAGCCTAAAATTTGTCACTTGTTGAAACCATTTATAATTAACTTTTAATGTTCTTTGGTAATTCATATCTTTGTAACTTCTTGTAAATACTACAACAAGTATTGAGAACTGAAATAACAAATCCCTTAGGTTTCAGGCTGTATTTTTTCTGTCAGACAAAATCTTTGTAGCCTTTTTTTCATTGTCCATCTGCCTGCCTTACTAGCCCTGTTATTTAAAATAGTCTTGTCAATAATAAAAGAATACAATTATATCATGAAAAGATATCACAGGCTTTTATTCTCAAATATATTTTAAGAAATCAATCAAATAAATAAAAAATACTACTGAATTTAATAAATGACAGAAGTAATTTTAGGCTTTCTCAAAGACCACTGTCTGAAGATATTGCATTTAGTGAAGTCTTCAGTACGTACTTCACTCTTCACCTGCAGACATATCAATCTGCATTCTCAAGCCATTTGTTTTCTGAAGACTACCTTCAAAAGAACAGTTACCCTAACAACAGGTGACACAGTGTAAGAACACACATATGATCTGTTCTTCAGAGAATCTGATGTATTTTCTTGCAAATATTAGGACTCTCTCCAGTATTTAAATTTTACGACTTGCAAGTTTTCCATTTTCAGTAATTGAAAGATTTCTTTGTTTTGATTTATAGTCTTTTTTTTTGATACCTCAGAGAAAGATGATCTGCTCAGTATTATCAAAACTTTACCATATTTAAAGTCCAGGTTGAAACCCAGCTTTTGCCATGTGTTCTGGGAAAACATGAAGTAACTACAACAGACAAAATTAATCTGTGATTAACTGCAGTTTCTAAAAGCCTCATAAAACCACAAATATTAAAATCTCCACTTTTTCCTCCACACAGGGGTGTTGCCTCTTTTTCCCCGATATAAATACTCTCAGTAGACCATAGGACTGACAGCTTCATTTTGTTATAAGCCAAGAAAAGAGACATAAATGCAAGGGCAAGATGGCCAAGTGTCTTCTCACAGTCTTATTCAAAGTGTCCAGACTGACTGCCTCCATAGTCATAATATTGTGACACCGAAGATTAAAAAAAAAAGAAAAAAAGAAGGGGAGTGCATGGTAAGGTCCATTACTCCATAGCCAAATACAGGCTAATAATCATCAAAAGATTTAAGAAGATTTTCTGAATTCAGAAAAAAAAGGTACAAAGTTACATATTATTACTCTTCTAACATTTCTGATTCATGCAAATATTAGATGAACAGGACCCCCCAGTTACTCAAGAGAGGAGAAAATAAGGATATGCTCCATATACAGATTCCTCTGTGCTAAAAAGACATTCTTCAAAAATAGTAGATGGCTCAGTGACCAACAAACTGAACTGAAGCTCACATAAGCCTTTGGGCTATAACTGTGCTGTATGGTGATCCCAGTGGGCCAGACAGATGGACACCTTGGCTGTTTTCTGCAGCGGCAGATATGACCTCAGTTTTATACAGTCCAACAGTTTTTCATATTTCTTAAAATTCACTCCCATGAAGACTTGTAGTTCTTTGACCATGGCATCTTCTTCCATAGTGTTTTTTATGGTTCAGTTTAGCTGTGTCAAGACAGATTTTAAACAGTCTTCATTTGTTCTTTATATCTAAATTGTATAATTACACTCAAAGACTATGATTTGAAATGTAGAAAATAAAACTTTTTTCAACATAGTCCGTAACCAAACCAGTTCTGCTTCTTTACTGAATTGTTCTAGGGACTGCCATAACCAATTATAAAGCTGTAAATCATCTGTGTGTAGTATATCCAGGAAGCTAATTCAGTTTGAACTAAAATTTATGCATGTCTATCACCAGATACCAACAGGTGCATTATTCTTTTGACTGCCCAAAAGGACTGTCCAAATACATCCCAGTTTGTATTCTCCCAGATTCTCAGCTCCATGTTTTCTTTAGTTGCAGTTCATATTCTACAGTCAAAGGAAAATTTGGTCCCAATGATGTTGTGTGACAGCTGTTACACATGGCATCAGTGCATGCACTGTCTGTTGTAATCACCAACAACGAAATTAAATGTTGCAGAGTGGTACACATTTGTAGTGCATGCAGTTGTTCATATTTTTCAAATTACAGTAGCATTAAAGCCAGTGAAATATCAGAATTTGCTACATTTCAGTTCTGTAACCTTGTGCCCTCTTGTCAGGGAAGGGCCTTGAGATCACTTTATGTGAATGCAGACACTTCAAAAGCAGAAACTTTATTAATGGCACGGATCTTTCAATCAATTACATAATGGTAAATAAATTAATCTCTACAAAGCCACAAATAATGTTCCCAAAATTTTATTTAATAATGAATTGTTTTGTAATGTTGGATGCACAACCCAAGTATCCCATAATTCTATACAACCCAGTCCTCGTGCCACATCCACAAAAAAACAGCATATTCAACTACATTGCCTTGGCTCTGAAGGCACAAACTTTCTTAGAATTGCAGAAATGTATCAAGATGGAATTCAAAAGAACAGGTGGGTACATTAAAATAAACAAAATTAGGTTGGGTGAGTGAGGCAAAAGAAATTATTGACTTCAGACAATAACTGAGAGATTTAGCTTGGAAAAAACAGTCTAATAACAAACTTCTCACAAAAAAAATTCTTATTACATTGCTGATGAGGACTGCACCTAATATTCATGCAATCATCAGGAACACATTCTTTTTTATTAGATGATTTTTGGGCAAGGTTTGTACATGCCTGTTATACTGAGTGCCCATGAAATGGCAGTAATTAATGATGAATCATTTATTCATTGAATTTTGTCTCTTCTCATGCTTCAATAATGACACAATTAGTCTGCAGTTCTTAGACTCATGTTTCAAAACTGGTGTATCCAATTATTTTTCGTGAATATTTCTTGATAAGCAGCTTGCACATGAGTTGTTCTTACTGAAAATATCAGAGCATCAGGATTTCAACAGGCAGATGGCACAAATTATTTTCAACAAGCTTTAAGGGAAAATGTTTCCAGTATGGCCCTTTCATTAGGTCAGAGATCCTAAACACTGTTGAGTTAGGTCATTCTTGCTATCATCAAGAGGTCACATTCCCCAAGAAAGCAATAGGGGATTCTACTCGTTGTATCATGTGCCTCACTAGGAAGAAAAATGAATATCACATGCCTGTTCTTCTGCAGTTGCCAAGTTAGGGGCTGTCATTATTAACACTGCCCACATTGCTTCTAAGAGGCAGTTACAAGATGGGCCTTTTAACTCAATGTCATGCTTGGATCCCATCATGACAAGCTGAGAAAGGCTTTTAGATATCTATTTTCTCCTTTCATTTCAATAAGGCTCAGAAGGCCCTTTTGCTCACACGTGTTGCTTTCTAGAGAGTGACTATTAGAAGTGCTTGTTTCTAGTTTGGAGCAGCACAAGAGTACACTGTGTCTCTTGTTCTTCGCACAACTAGAATCATCAGTCTGAAAAAGTCATCCAGACACAGCTGAGCATCAAAAATATTCTTAATTAAACTGTAAAGCACAGTACTTACATCTATACTGCAGCTCTGTTTTCTACTAGCTTCCGAAAAGCAGGACGTATTTGCTGGTCTGCAAAGAACTAAGCATATCCAAGCTATCTGGATGATTTGTTCAGTGCTGTCAGGCCCTGGGATCCTAATGCAGTCAACAGCAAGAACTTGCAAAGCCTATTAAAATATGTATAGCAGACAGTCTGTCTGTGATCCAGATTTCAATTGTTACCCACAAAATACTATAATATTACTTCTGAATTGTTTATTCTGCCTCCATCACCTTACGGTGATCATCACCCTGGGTTTTTTTATAACTTCTATGCATTTTATTAAAAAGAGCTTCTTCTAAAGCATCATTTCCATAATTGAACATGAGAGCCTAACGCAACGCAATGTGCTGAAAGTCACTGGGGCAGAATGATAATGAATGTAAATCCAATCCCGCTTTTCCTCTTCTCCTTCTGAGTAAAGAATTAAAGATGTTCTTTTCTTTCTAGAACAAAATATTATGCTATGGGACTAACCCAAGCATTCATTTCATCTATTTCCAGATTTCAGCATATTTTTTCTATGCAGTCAAATGATGTATAATGCAATTAGGAGTCTGGAAAAGGAGTAATAATATTTAAATGTTATGAAAAATCTCATAAAATGCTAACTTGAGAATATGACCAACATAATAAGTATTCCTTTAGTGACCTGTAACAGACTAATTCCCATGAGAAATCCTAACAAAGCTGGAAAATCTCTGCTTGCCTAGAAAAGAACATCTTTGCTATATCTCTCTGTCATTCAGAGGACACTACGCTCGAGTGCACAGGAACATGATATTAGATGGAACTGGACTGGTCCTCAAGCCCATTCCCAGTGACAGCAAACTGTCTGGCAATAGATTCACTGAACATCAGTTTGGGTTCCCATTCAATAACAAACAAAAGTTTAATGTCTGTCTCCAGAGTTTTAGAAAAACAGCAAACTGAGGAAATAACAGCCAAGCATTACTGCAATTCACATAATGCAACAGAACATAAAATGCTTACAGAGCAATCTTGCCACGGGATGAATACTTAAAAGCCACTTGCAAGGGTTGAGAGCTTACAGGGAAAATTTTTTCAAAAGCTGAGTAGCAAATTTTCTTCCTTGGGCATTTTTGTGCTAAGGTTCAGGTCAGGGGTATTTTTACATCCAGAGCTAATCTGCAGCTCTCTGTTCACAGAATTGCGAGGTATAGGCAGGGAGAGAAACACCCTTGAGAGAGAAGACCCAGCTCTTTCTCCCTATGTTGTGTCACATCAAAAAATAAACACTACATATAACACATTTGTGGCCCATAGCGCAACACTCTTCAGTATCTTGCTTTGGAGGAGCTGAGGTGAAGGACACACGTTTGGACTGCTACTGCAGGAACACTGGAAAGCACATCTTGGGCTAATGTGAAGGAAAAGAAGGTTAAAACCTCTTAAGCCCCTCAACAAATCTTCACATAAGATTAGTCCAGAGGAAAACCAGTATGCTCCCTGGTGCTGGAGAATTAAGGAAAGGTCAGAGATGGATGCTGTGAAAATTACTCAGGTAAAAGACTGTTTTCTCTTCTAATCTGTGGTGCCAGAGGAAGGAGATAACATTGAACCTTCTGCAACTCCACCTCAAGCACACCTCCACAATGGATGCATCTCGGGCATTAGTAACTACAGTGGATGAATTGATGTGGAAGCTTGTGCTTAGCATGTCACTGAGACCTTTTACCTGCCTAGTCCAAGTCAGCCAGCTCTTCAAGCAGACCTTGGGCTGTGTGAATCTTTGTGAAAAATGCCCACAAATGTCAGAACTGTGAGGGACCAAGTCAGACCTGCATAGGAAGAACCAAATTCTGTTCACAGTTGAAGAAAATACTCTTAAACCAGCTGAAAATAGTGCAGGAAGTTAAATTCCTTCACTATTTGTTTCCAGCTGCAGTCTTTGACAATGGTCTCTTTATTTATATCCTGCAAAGGTTAGGTAGCATCTAGGCAGAAAGCACATTATGGCTCTGATAATTTATTTAACTGCGGTGATATTAAATTACTGTGTGTGTGGGAGAGACACTATCACAGAAACACCTTTTTCCTTTTGCCTTTTCTCAGGTTCTGTTTTTTACAGCCTAAAGCTACACACACAAACCACTTCACTCATAGAGCAGCTTCAGGGAAACTATGCTGAAGAATCTCTGGGGATTCTCATTACCTGCTTCTTCCAAACAAGTAATAAGAAGCCAATGGCTTAGTAGTTGCAATTAAAATTTTGACATTTACCACACACAGCACTTACAGTTACTGTGATATTTACAGTATGCCACATTGAGTTCTGAATGCCACAAATACTACACGGAACGTAAATATTGCCATGTGGGAAAGTTGTAGGCATGGATAGTGTCTTATAAAAAACATATAGATCATCAATAAATAAAGGCCTTCACTTGAGGCCTTTACTTTTCTCTTCGGGGGCAAAGTGGAACATAATTTTGGAAAGACAATTTTCCCCTTTTTTATTTCCAATTACTGCTTTCTAGGAGGGGAAAAAAAGTATTTACTAGAATAGCTTTAATTACAGGTGTTCAATAAGAGGCTGTTTATTTTACACCCCAAATCAAGTTCTGACCACATTATCAGCATGCTTTGCACATTACAGGTTTTGTTTGTTTCTTTCCTAAAGAAACAAAATCTATACAATAATACCATGATATTCTGTGTGGATATGACTATACCCCTTTTTCTGGCATATTGCAAGAGGTCTACCAGGTTTTTGCAAAATTTTGCCAAATTTGACAGAGAGATAGAGGTCCAAAAGCTTATTAAGTACATTCATCTTTTGTGAAAGCACAAGGCTGATTAGAGACGAGAGATTCAGTTAGTGGTCTCACTTGTGGAAAAGCTAATCTCAGCTTTTGCTAGACACCATAGTATCCAAACAGGACAGAGTAATTTCAAATGCCCCAACAACAGATAAAACTTTAATCAAAGTTCCCACCTAATTCAGCCATGAAATACCAAGCCATAGCTAACAAGACTACATTATGCCCCTGCTCACTGAAATTCTTTTTCCTTTAATGGTTAGAACCAGAGATATTTATAGTTTAGAAAATTCCAATGCCTTTTATATGCTCTCAGGCTCCTTCAAAAATGGATAAGTTCAAGGAGTACAGATTTGATCAAAATGGTCCAGCTACACTTCATGGTCTACAAAATCCTGGTGAATCACTTTCCACATACATCCTGCTCCTTAGAGGTTTGGGTTTTTTTGCCACAGACAGAGACCTGAGATATCTGGACCTTTTATTAGACCCCATTCAGCTGCATTAAGACCCTTATGTTATCTGAATTTTAGATAATTACTTTAATCATAATTAAATTTCACTGACCTCTCTCACAAGAAAAATTCAGATGTTTGCTATCATGTCCCTTAAATGAAATGGTGTCTCTGTTTCATTATATTAAATAATGGGTTCATCAAAACTCCCTGATTTCCTTCCTACAAGAGTTCTTCTATTGACACAAAATACACATGGGATGAAATACAACCTTGCTAATGAGATGATTAAGTTAGGCACTGTTTGATTGAAATTTTAAGTGTCTGGGCCCAAATGGGGACTTCTCAGTCCACTAAAATTGACTCTCCAGAGAGCTTAGGCAGTCAATAGAAAAATACAGAGGAAGATCTCCTTCTCCTTCTACACCTCCCTTCTTCTGCAGCAGACCACTGATCACTTTTTGTTAACATATGTACATCTAAAACCACTCCATTAAAATCAAATGTCAGTTTTTCATATAAATATGGGGTCTGTTCATAACAAAAATGAGAGAGAAATGGGAAAAAAAGTGGAAAAAGAAGGGAGAAAGGAAATCAAGTAGGTCTAAACCCAACATCAGGAATCTTGATTATATTAACTGCAAAAAAAAAGGACAGGAGTAATTCCCCTTGTTTAAATCATAGGCAGAAGAGAAGCTCTCATTCTCTCACACACACCCTCTCAACACTTTCTTTCTCTTTTCCTGATGCTCTGAGAGACTTCTGTCTTTAGTTAATTGTCTCTACTGTGAGTTTCTTTAAACTGTTACTGCATGATCTTGCAGATTTTGGGGGACTCCTTTGTCCCAGGAAATCCTGAGAATATAACTCTTATTTGATGAAACTAAAAGTTGCTAAATTGCCAGAGGACTGAATACAGATGTGATTCATTGTTCATAGTACAAATCCTTTTTAAACAGCAACTGTTTTTAAAGCACGCTTTAAAAAAATAAATAAGTTCGTACATTCATGGTCTTGTATTTATTTTATGCCAAATAAGGTTCTAGACTTAAAAATACTGTTTTTCTGTGTGTTTATCTGAGAATGTGGGTCTAAGCCTGCACACCCACTTCTCTCAACCTTAGAGATCCCAAATTAAAAAGCACCACTTGAACTAACTTCCCTACTATTTTGTAGTTTTTCCACCTTCTCTGAGTGTGCATGTGGCTCAGTCTCACACAAACCCTACAGGTAACAACACGCTCCCAGCCAGTTAGGCTCTGGCTGCAGTCAGCCTGGAAAGGTCATTCACATATCTCCAAAAATCAGCATCCACTGGTCCTAGAGTAACTCCACAGCCTAGTGCAAGAGATGGCCTTGACGACCACAGCATCGAATGATGTAAATCAGCCTCCTGACCACAGCCACTGTTTCAGACTTCTCTGAAGGCTTACGAAGAGTTGAGGACATGACATGCTTACAACCAGACACCTTCGGCAGGAACTTTTAAAGGAATAAATTTGGGTGTTTAAGAGTTAAGTTGGGAAGAAATGACAGCTGGAAGGCCATCTGGGGCTCCAACCGGATGGAAGGAATACAATTCATGACATACTACAGAATTAATTTGCTTTTCTTCATCCTTAATTCCTCTTTATCATCAAGAAACTGCATCTTTTTTCCCTTTTTCCCCTCTTTCTTAATCTGAAAGACTATGATAAGCAAGCTATGACAAATCATAGCTTTTTTCCCCACCACAAAGATATTGTGGTAGTATATAGTATCTGTAATGCTTTCATTTCCCGAAGTACTCTGCCATCAGCTTGGGACTATAATCTCTGCCTCTCCCTTTATACAAGCACCATTCATTTAACTCCCCATTGCCACCACAAAGATGTATGTATACAAACTTTAAGTTCTGCAACTCAACACAATCAATAAAAACCCCTATAAAAGCGGGAATGGCTCAGTTCTTGGAAAACGAAGCACAGGATGTTGCACCTAAAACTAAATCAAAAGTAACTAACTTCTGGCAACCAGCTTAAAGTATTAAAATAGTGCAAGTCCACAAGACACCTTTACTTCCTTTCTTTTCATAAGTTTGAAATGGACAGACAAATACCAGTTTTGTTTCTGCCTGTCAAAAGTTGTTTTACTGTGTTCCTCTTGTTGCATACCATCAATCAAAAATCAAGAGATTAAGCCCAATGTTAATTTTTATAATTAACATATTAAGTGCAAAAGATAGATGAATATATGTCATTTTAGCATTTTTGTTGTATCTATTATCGTAATCCTACAGATTCAGTGGTATTAGGATTATTTAATAAACAAACTACAGGTTCTTGCCCTCCCTCCACTCACATGGCCTCTAATAGAATGATTGCTTCATTTTCTGTCTGGTTAGCAGGGAACAGTGATTTCAGTTGATTGAGCAAATTAATCAGGGACGGGCTAGCGTTTTAGTGGCATCAGTCTTATTTATATTCCTTCATTGTCTAAAATCTGTTTATTCACATGCATGGAAAGGAATGAATTAGAATGGTGGGAAATTCAGAGCTGTGAAGAATTAATTATGTTGGGTAAGCAAAAGCACTGTGTAAACTATCTCACCAAGCTCTCAACTGCACATGGCATAGACTGCTAAAATGGTGAATCATGAAGGTCTTGTAATACTGGAATGTCTTCTGATAGGAAGTTTGGAGACAACAAAGGAGCTTTTGCACTAATAATTAATATTTGAGGTAAGCTGCAGAGGTAAATGTTTGGTATTGCATTAACCTTTTTATTATCTGTGTTCTGGGGTTTTTTAGTTAATTAACCAACATTCAAAGAAAGCAGTCATATTTGATATGCCCTATAATCCATAAAGCTACAACTGTTTCAACAGCAAGCTTTTCTAATTGAAATAGCGATTTAGTATAAAACACACTTTCTGAGCTAGAAGATCCATATTCGCAGTTACATTTGAAAATCATAGCTCAGAACTGGAGTGAAAAAACAATATTTGTGGATGTATTTCTGTTAGTTAAGACAGAGTGAGGTAGAGCACAAGGATTTTGTGCCTCATCAAAAGAAACATTTACTAAAGACTTGCAATTTCATTTGAATAAATCCATTTAAAATGGAATACAATTATAGAGTCATCAATCATAATACTATCCAAAAGAAATGGTAAATTAGTTGAGCAAAAAATGATGATTTTATGGGGCAGATGGAAGCCAAGCTCAACTGTCAACCTTGGAGCTTGCACAACTGCTCTGCCTCTGAGCCTTAGCAAATCCTAAGACCAACACAGATCTTAGGACCTGCATAGAACAGTCCTTTTCATAAACTGCTCAAGGGCCATTCTCAAAACTTGCTTTGTTTTCTTTCCCTTCCTGTGCATAAATTAAACCAATCTGGGCAGAATGCAGGGGTTTACTTCCCTGTTCAGCAAGACGTTACACTGCCTAGAGTATCACACACTAACAAAACAGAACTGTATTTTGTTAAGCACTTTTTTAGGCTTAACTTAATGTAAGCTAAAGGTTAATAACAGAAGAAATATGCTTAGTATTTTTCCCCTTTGTTTATGTTCTTTCTTCCACTTTCCCATTTTCCTTGTTTACTTCTGTGTAGACTCTGTAATTGTACAAGGGGGAAAAAGCATTCGAACACAATGTATTTTACTATTTAAGCCTGTACATAATCTTTCTCTTACACAAGATTTTCTATGCCCATATAACAACTGAAATAAAAAAATGAGCAGAAAGAGTTATTTAGAAGGGAACAGAAGGCAACTCTAGCCTGCACAGAAGTCCTTGAATGCCTTTCACCACTCCTCCTGAGAGGCACCTGAGGTGTAGGTAGCCCAGAGGGGCTTGTCACAAGCTTGTAACGCCTGTGGCAAGCGCACATATGGGAACTGATGCTCTTCCATCACTAACACATTTTCTGAATACATCCAAATGTCCTTCTTTCAAAAAGCTGTCTCCTTTGTAATTGTTTATCACAGAAAGACAAAGAAAGCTAAGACAGCTCCAGTTAAAATGACCTTAATTAATGAAACTTACAATTTCATGGACGTTATTGTGGAAAACTGGCCAATACCAGTGCTCTCAAATTGAGAAGTCATTCTACATATCAGTTGAACAACTGCCAACACTTGAAATCCTCTTCCCCTCAGCTGACCCTGTGTTCAGACTCTACCAAGGTCCACATGGGAAGAAAATCATCTTCAGAGCTCCATGACTTTAAAAGCTCTGTACAGATATCATCAACTCATGTGTATCTGATTAATTAAAATATAAAACAGTGAAGAGGTTTAATAATGAAATGCCCATTAACTACAGTAAGAAGTCCATAACTAAGCCTGTAAAAACTTGTGCCATTGATACAATTCTGTAGGTTAATTTTTTATTATTAAACCAAATTCTTTGCACTTAACTGGAGGAAAAAGAAAAAAAATCACAGATTTTTCATATGATTTAGCAAAGGAAAGAATATCTTCAGGTTGGCTTTAACAGCTCAATTCTGTGAAAGAGACATTATACTTTACAAAACAAATTATTCTGGGAAAAAAGTTAAAAACATTAACTAATTAAAATATTTTAATCAAAGTTAAATAATATTTCTACCTCCTGAATAAGCTCTAAAAGGATTTAATCCATAAAATACGACAATATAATGGAATTAATTAGGAGGTTTGACAATTCTTATAAATTGAGCAGCGTGATTATCTGCACTTCATTAAGTGCATTAACATGTTGGGTAAAATACTTACAATCATATAACTCAATTCACTGGCCTGAGCAAACACTGTAATGCATCTCACAGCAAATTCACTATGCCAGCAAAATGTATGACAATACAACTGGCAGAGCATAGGCAGAAGTACTGCCTTCATCTGGCTCCTGTCTGAACATAGCAGCAAACAGTGACTCTGGCTTATGGATTTGTGCTTTATTCCCCTCATCCATGGGAAATCTGCAAAGAAATAGCACCGAAGACCTGGGCAGGCTCTGCGGAGTTATACAGCTTCTTATTCTACCATGAAAACAGGGTTCAGGGTACTCATACCAAACTTCAGCCTAAACTTTAACAGAATGAAGGTTGTTTATTTCCTGGGATTGCACAATACCATTCTCTCTCACCCTTCTGGGGCCTAAGATGTTCTGGGATTTGCATGCTGTTTTAAAGGAAGTAGGCCATGCAGAAGGTAAATACACACTCACCCACTGTCAAAATAAAGGAAAATAAGTAAAGAGGAAAATGGGAATCCCTATAAACTTCACCACAAGTTTAATTCAGACTTTTTGTTCCCATTTAAAAAAAAAAAAAAAAAGGCAGATCTTGACTTGGTATTCCTGAAATCTTACTTTAGAGACCATTTACATCCATGGGATTATTAATGACATCCTGCAAATGCCCTGGAGCATTTAACTACAGTTAAGCATTTCCAGCATAAATGTACGCAGGAATCATTGAGGTGTTGGGATAGTTTTGTTTTTCTTAGCTCTCCCTCCCCAAACATTTACAAGTTCCATAGATGCATGCACCTCAATGAACTAGGTCCTCAATTTTGAAATCTACAACTCCCTTTTCTTGTGTTTGTAAGGGGTTTGAAATTTTGTTCCTCTCTCTGTGGCAATCCAATCACAGCATTTTGGCAAGCAGCCCAAGTAGAAGATGACTTACGAAGACATATAGAGGGTATTCTGCATTTCTGTATGTTATTGTGCAGTATGCTCAGGGTGTACATGGCAGGAAGTTTTTGGGACACATACAGCCACAGCAGCACATAGGGATTTACCTACGTGACACCTCTGCTACTCAAACGTATTATTTTGTAACTCATTGTCTTGATTAATTGTCTAGTCAAAACGTCCTACTTTTATTAACAATATTAAAGACAGACTGGCATTTTTGTTAGAATACCAGCATTTAAATCAATTAATTTTATTTCAATTTCTTCTAAAAAGTGATAAAAAATCACTTATCATTCTATATTGAAGAAAGTGGAGGAACAAGCAACACCATTTCCATCACAGAAAACTCTGTCCTTGAAAGGACAGAGTTTTGACCTAAGAAATAGTTTGTTTTCTGGTAAGAGAAAAAAAGAATTAACTTTTTTTAATAAGCTGAGAGGTTTCAAAATATGCATATTTCTACTGTCTCAATATAAAGTGGTGGTATCACAACTTGCAATTTGCATAAAAATCCTGCATCTATAACAGAAAAAATTAAGTGTAGGATTCTTTCCGAGTATTAGTGAAGCATACGCATATGCCTGTTTTTTTCTGAAACGAGTAACAGCAATTCTTTGAAATACTATGCTTTGAACAGAATTCTCTGGAGCTCTGTGGACAGTTCATTAAGTAGTAGAATTGAAAGAATGACTTGTATCTGACTACAGGATCTACCACCCCAGTCTGAAATTGCAGACTCACGCAAGCATCCAAGAGAGAGCTGTTACTGCTAAGCTACCCCACTGCAAGCTGAGTAGCAAATGTATGCTTACTGTGACTCAGAGCACAATATGACCCCCTGCCCTTCAATGACAGAAAGAAAATAAATAAAATGAAGACAAGAATATCTCTTTGACATTTCAAATCGGACATTTATTGCTCGTAATCTTGCAAGAATATTGTCAGCCTTGTAACACTCAACTCATTCAACCCTTTATATCATGCAGATGAGCAAAGCCCAAATGCATTTGTGTATATTAGTGTAGCATATTAAAAATAGCAGCCAGTGACAACTGCAAACTTGTTTCTCAAGCAGGCCCTGGATACTTCTGTATTGGGAGTGTGGGGAGAAAACAGCAGAACAAGAAGGGAAAGTCATAAAGAAGTAAAATGAGAAGTGAAAATCCCAATTGCAAGGCCCAGAAGACATTGAAATTTACGATAATACAAAGGAAGAATGCTAGTGGGCATCTCCTACTATCACCCTCCTACTACTGAGGTGAATGATATGTCATAGCACAGTACATGACAATGTGCATAAAGTAACATATCATGTTACATAAACATACAGAATGATAAATAGCTGTTTTCTTGCTTTGCTTTCTCTTCAGAGAAAATAAAACAACACTGACTGCTTTAATAGCTTCCCAGATATCACTAAGACTGCCCAGGGAAGTAGACCATATATCATGTACATACAGCATTTATTAACAGAATTTAGCCTGTGGAAGGAAGGAAAGATTATTCTTGGGCAGCATTAATCTTTATGATTGTTTTTTTCTGATAGATATTATCATTTAGACAAAATTGCTGAAAAATCTTGAAAACAAAGTTTCAGTTGTATTTATTCATTTTTTCTTTTTAATATCAGAAGGCATAACTGCAAAGCCATCAGATGAAACACTCATTTTCTGTTTCATTTTATAGCTTTTAATTAGAGGGCCTAGAAAAGGTGGCCTAAACAAAGCTCATCTCCACTCCTCACCCGGTTGGTTAACCGCGACCAACGGGCATCTTCTGTTGCGGTCATACAAAGATAAAGGCTAAGAGTCCAAGGCATTCACCTGCCTTCAAAGGTGTTTCCAAACTGACACTCGCATGCTGGAACATCAGAAGCATGCTTGATAATGCGGATAGTGGACGTCCTGAGCGTCGCTCTGCTCTAATTGCCCACGAACTGTCACGTCTCAACATCGACATTGCTGCTCTCAGCGAGGTTCGTACTGCGAATGCAGCTGCGTTGGGCAGGGCACATCGCCAGGATGAAGGACTACCGCCTCCCTAAGATTGTGCTCTATGGTGAACTTGCCACTGGCTGCCGCAAGACAGGAGCCCCGAAGAAGAGATATAAGGACTCCCTGAAACAACATCTCAGCCTTGGCCATATCGATCACCATCACTGGTCTGCTCTGGCCTCCAATCGGGAGGCCTGGAGACACACTATTCACAATGCTGCAATATCTTTTGAAAATACACGCAGGATCACTCTCGAGGAGAAAAGGCAACGCAGAAAGAACCGTGTCCTTTCAGTACCACCTGGGGAGCCATTCTGCTGTGCCTTTTGCAACCGGACGTGTCTATCTCGCATTGGCCTTTTTAGCCATCAGCGCGCTTGTAGCAAGCGTGGGGAGAGTCCTTCCCAAATCTTCGTTCGCGAAGCCTAGCCATGATGATTATAGCTTTTAAAAATAAAATTATACTGAAATCTGAACAATTGTACTGAAATCTGAGCTTCAGCTATAATACAGAAGTTTGTACAAAAAACCATAATGCAATTTCCCTCTGTTTCAATTCATAATGAAATTATCAGTTGTCAAAAGTTCTAAAGAAAGAGAAAATCCAAGTTTCATTTAGGGCTAACCTAATATCTGACAGACTTTAGTTCTCTGCCACATGGGCTATGTGATTGAGTCAGTTGCTTCGTGTACAGTTGGATGCTAACAAGAATTCAACTTAAAAACGTTACTAACCTTCACCCTCGAACTATCGGCACCACTAGTTCCATAACAGATAGTATAATCCTACATACTTTAAAGCACCTTGAAGAATAGATGCATTGAGAAAGGGCATATAGTTATACAAGACATATTTATAAGGTAACTTCAAGTATCTCTGCATTCTGCTCCCACTGATACTTAAGGAGCATGCAAAAGTGGTTACTACCAAAACAGATCTATCACCTTTGCAGACAAAATATTAGAGTTCATAACAGACATTTCAGAAGACTTGAAGAACTTGGGATGAATAGGCAGAAACTGAGGAGTGGGTAAAGGGAAAGGATTCCTGAGGATCAAAAACAATGAATAGGAAGAACAGAAATATACAGTCAAAATTCAGCACTGCAAAAGACTAATAAATATGTGCTCTAGAAATGTCTGCTAGGGTTTGATTTGGATAACACAGTGCCCTTTGAAAGGAGAGGGAGAGTATTGAACAGAGAGAAAATAGGATAAAATTATTTGAAATAAAAAAGAGCAGAGGGAGAAGACAGAGTACTCACAAAGCTAGATAAACACATATGTCATAGAAAAATATTGACTACTGATAAATACAAGGGAGCAGACTGGCAGGAATACCTGGAATTGTTCACACACATCATTAAGTTCTAAATCAGCTGTAGCCATTTGTTAATAAATTTTGAGTGTCAGAACAGATTGCTTTTGGAAATAATTTGCTTGATACCCAGAAGCCAACAGAAAAAGCTTACAATTTGTCAGGATGTATAAAGAATGGGGCTGAGAATAAAAATCAGATTACAATAACACTACATAAATCAATAGTAAGGCTTTACTTCGAGTGTTCAGTCATGGCTACACATCTTAACAGAGATATAAATGCAATAAAGGATCCAGAAACTGACAGCAGAAACCATTAAATGACAATTACTTCATATCTTCTAACCCACAGTTAAGATAAGTAAGAAGGCACACTATGAAAGAGGTTAACTGGATTCTCCTACATACCATTTGTAGCATCCAAACTAGGACATTTAATGAGTGAGGTTAAAATGATAACAAGAAGAAATTATAATGGATATAAATTTTCATGCTTCAGGAAATCTAAGCATCAACCACTAAATCCCTGCGGTTACAGAACACTCCTTGGACAGGCAATTCTTTAACAAGGAAGATTGTGATACGTTTCCCTTCCATATACAGAGACCACCACTGGAGACAAGATACTGACTCACAGTGTTTGACTCAGTGTGACAGTTCCAGTTCATTGTTTTAACTGCAGCCACAGATCACAAAAGAGCTGATACTAAGAGTATACTGCTAATATCAATCATGAGGCATTTCTCTCACATGATTTTTAAAAGGTATAATTCTCTAGGTAGAAAGCAAAGCTGCAAAAAATGCTAAACATTTAAAACTACTACAAACCATTTGAAGACACAGACAGACAAGTGAAATTTTCTCATCAAACTCAAGAACCTCAAGAATTTGTGTGTACCTTCTTAATGTGAATGAGACTACTGATTCTAGACCAGCAAAGATCCTGAGATTAGCTCAGCTTCTTAGAGCATGGTGTTAACAATCAAGGTTGTGGGTTCAATCCTTGCATGGGCCATTCACTTAAGAGTTGGACTTGATCCTTTTGGGTCCCTTCCAACTCAGAATATTCTGTGAAATCAGAAACAGTTCTTCCTGACAGGAGCATAACTAAGGTTACCATTCAAATGCTGTGAGCCCTTGGATGTGTTAACAAAAGAACCATGTAAATACAGCCCAAGCCCATGTCTCCACACTCTTTCCTGCCCTGTTTCCTTTACTCAGATGGTGCCCTTAAATACAGGCTGTCCTTACAAAAGTCTGTGCATGCTGGGAAAGCAAAACCATTAAGCGCTCTGTTGGCGAAGTTCTCTCACACGGACCCTGATCAAGGCTGGGCCACAGTCTGCATATTACAGCTGATCACAGCCGCACTCACATCACTTGCACCACTACAAAAGGTGCTTGGCTGAACCTCGTGTAAAAACAAGCTTTCTGCAGAAGTGACAGTAACAGAAGTTTATGTAAAACATAAAGGACAGAAGATTCATTTCTAGACAATGGAGGGGAAAAAAATCTCACTTGTGGAAGAATCTGTGAAGATTCTGGAACTTATTATTAACACATTTATTGGGTTTTTTAAACAAATTAAGCACAACAGCCATGGAAAATAACCTGTCAATTTATTTTCCGTAGTCCTCTGTCTTGCACTACAATAAAATCATAATGCAAAAACCAAATACGGATAGCTTTATTCAGACTGTAAATCATATTGTGTGTCCTCAATGCTTTCCCTTCTAGTATCCACTTCACAAATACTTTTACTTAACACAAGAATATCCACCGGGATTAACTCTGTTAAAATCCACCTCCTCTTAATGGGAATTTGGTCATAAACAACAAGAATGACTACATTTTGATGCAGACATTTCCTAACTTTGCTTTCACAGGAGTTTTTTAATTATGTGTGAATTGTTTGCTCTGGGACTCCTTCTAGCAAAAGAGAGTCACAGAATCTAATGAGAAGCTACAGGCTCAATGGTAATACATACTAATATACAGAACAGCTGCACTTCAGAAATTTCCTTCCTGTCATCACTTTAAAACCTATGTACTTATCCTACTTCTTATTTCAAAAATTTTAATAACAGTTTATATGGCCAGAAAAAAAACCTTACAATCATAGATGTCTCAAGTATAGTAGAGACTACAGTTTAAGCTGTGATTTCTAAATTTGGCCCAACATTTTGTAGTGAACTTACTTTTAGAAAGATTTCACCTAATTATTTAAATCTCAAATAAATATACCAGTATCCCTTAGTATTTTTAAAATGCTTTTTCACCTCTAATATTAGAAAGTACACCTTGCATCTTATTTGAAATAGTTTCCCTAAAACTGACTTCAGTTTATAGACACTGAAATGTATAATCCCCAACCACTCCTGCCAAGAGGTCCGCATTTGAAAAACCAGCTTTTACCATGAAAAACGTGTTCGTTATGAACACCACACAATATATTTCAACAAAAATACTTCTTTTGAATCTAATTTTTAATCTAATAAGATTGCTTTCTTAAAATTAGCATCAACACATTTAGAATTCTGTTTGTATTTTTACATTTAAAAAATGTGAACTAGATATCTTTCCTGGGCATCTTTATTATTCTTTGAATTTGTGTTCACAACCAACAGTGTCCAGATGAAGTAAAAAGAAGAAAAAAAGTCATAGTTCAACGACTTCTGCAGTACTTACAGTACTGTAACTTGTGAGCTTTCTACAGAATGCTTAAAAAGTGCCTCAGACAACTGACAGAGGAAGAAACCCTTCAAGAGCTATTAAAGTCACTCTTACAACAACTTCTGCAGGGTCAGAGAGCATTCCAAGATGGTATGCTTACTGCTCCAAGATACCTCCCTGAAACTATAGAGAAAACAAATAATTATAGCTAAAAAATATCACATTGATTAGCACCACTGAAAGAAATGAAAATGGTCCTTCATTTTAAATTCCTAGAAATTACATTGTTCTTTATCAGGTACTAATTGGCACAAATATTAAAAGCCGCTGGAATAGTTTTCAAGCTTTTGCAATATTAGTACACCTAACATCTGATTTTGTAATTTTTCAAATGTCACTTTGAAGCTCTTGTAGCCAATGATATCATGTTATTATTAATTACAGCTTGCAGCTTGAAATACAGTGCTATCAATAGAGTTTAGCTGCATAAATATAAAACTTTAAATTGAATTAAAATGTTTACCCTTTGTGAGGATATGTTAGAATATTATTAGTTGTGAAAATTAATTTGTTAAGCTTGAAAACAACCTTTAAAGGAGAAATATCTTTGGGGAAAAGGTTACATTTCATGTATTGTATTTCTTCCATCTTCACGTTGCAAGATTTTTTAATCTTCTATTAAATAACACCTTGGGGTTGGGAGAGAAATCTATTCATCAGCTTACTTTACAAAATACAAAAAGCTTTAGATTTATATCAAACATATACAAGGATTACTGCAGGAAACTTGAACTAATCTTAACAGCAATCCATCCTATTTCTAAATTATCAATGAATAGTCTAAGTGGAGAGGAAAGGTTACATCCCTTAAGTTTTATTTTCCAGCTCAAACCTCCCTCACTGCTTCCCAGTAAACTTTCACTCTATCCATTGAAAATTTTAGAAGTTCAAAAGTTTTTAAAGGCAATTCTGCCTCTCTGGAGACATTCAAAACCCACCTGGACTCATTCCTGTGTAACCTGCTCTAGACGACCCTGCCTTGGCAGAGGAGTTGGACTGGATGATCTCCAGAGGTCCCTTCCAACCCTAACTATTCTGTGATTCTTTGACTCTGCAAGAAGAAATCTAATAATTTAGAGAAAAACAGAAGCACAATGCACAACAGTAAACACACTAAAAGAACTGACAAGAGACAAAGATGATTTAAGAACTATATCAAAGAAATACCACAGACCATCTCCTATGTACACCAAATACAGCTACCTATGTTGAAGTCTGAAACAATTTAAATGAAGCTACTACAGCCTTCATTCAGCATATGTATATATTATAATTAAGTATACAGTTTTCAATGTCACTGTAATGATAAAATACTATGAAATGTCATAAAGTAACCGTGTTAACTCCTCAGAAAAATGCTGTTAATTGCAATATATCAGTATAAAGGGAGTAAGTAAAACTACAGACAAATATTCAAGGGCATTCAATGCTCAAGTTTCCCACCTATTCTCAATGATCAGCTCTGTTCCCTGTCTTTATCATTTTTGCCTCCTCTTCTAATAGTTTCATAAGTGTTTCACTGCCAGTACCTATCAGCAGTTGACCAACAGTGGCTAATAAAATCTGTCATGTAGCATTTCATCTATTATTTGTAGATTTGTTGCCCTTTCTAGTACAAACATTGCACAAACTGAACAAGTATGCTGACCCCAAAGGGATTTGTTCAAACCAAATGCTTTTGTATTTTGAATTACCAAAAAAAAAGAAAAAGCATCCCATGATTTTATCTCTAATGGTACATTCATTTGGTTTCTAATAACAGAGGGAATGAACCATTAAAAGAAAGTCAGATTAGAGACTTTCCAACATTTATTTCGTCAAAGATAATTAACAGCAAAGTAAATAGAAGACCAATATCTAGTATGACAGTTTAATGAGGACTTAGTAAAATGTGCTTGCGTTTTTTTCCCTGTTTTAGTTTCTATTGCTGAGTCAAGTTTCAGCTTAATTCCTAAACTCTTAAGCAATTTGTATGAATTCATTCCTTTGGTCAATGTACCAAAATTATTTGATGACGATGATGTCAAAATGATTATAGTAATATCATTGATTAACTTGTTAAAAGGAGTAAAAAATTCAATAAATTTTAATCATTGTCTTCAAAAAATAATACATGGAAGAATGAGTTGGAATAAGGACCATTCCCTAATCTCCTTCCAATCATTGTCATGTAAAATATTTAATTTCCAGCTATGCTTTGTTGCAGACAGGATCTTTGTCATTAAAATGAGAGGAGATTTTGATATGTAATATATTTGGTGACATGTCAGGGTGGCACCACTTTGACCTTTTCAGTATTCCCCATTTCATTTGGGAGCCTGTTTCTTCATTTCTGCCTCTATTACTTATCAAGAAATAAAAGTTGAACAGAGGGCCAATCAAACTGCAAATTAGAAGGAGTCAAGCTCACAACCAAAAATTACATTAAATTGTAAGTACATAAAATTAATCTCTATTTTAAACATATGTGAAACACAATCCCTTTCTCAACTCTCAACTTTATAAAACCAAACAATAAAACCCAAGCTTTCCTATTTATATTTTCAAATCTGTTATCTCATGTCCTCTCATGCACTGATTTTTTCAGAAATTATTATATGAATATCATTCACATCCTTTCTTCAGTTTTTGTTGCTTTTCATTATACTTACCTTCACATTCTTTTTGCTTCCAGTTGTTGGCTACTTATATTAGATAGGATCTGAGTAAAGTACTCAGCAAAGAGTTCAGCTGTCCTGTTCATTTGCATACCAGCTGCACAAGGGGAGCAGCGTCCTAATTAGGTTCTCTTAACACACAATTTATTAACACAGAGCTGGTAACTGCTGTTGTGTGCAGTCTTACACTGTATGATGATTTTTAAAAACCTAAGTAAACTCTATAGCCTCAGACCTCATAGTTAGATGCTACTCAAACTTTATATTTTAAAAGCATTTCCAGTCCTATGGTTCAGGGGAAAAGTCTGAGGACAGAGAGTCAGAGGATCAGGCTGAAAGAGACATTAAGAAATCATTCAATCCACCTCCCAGCCCCAAGGAAGAACTAACTACACTTACATAATCAGTGGGCAGGTGTTTGTCTAATGCATTCTCCCAGATCCTTTGCAATGGAGGTTACAAAACGTCCTGAGGCAAGCCGGTATAATGCTTTGTCTTAAACGTTAAAACGGGCTTTCTCCAAATCTAGATAGAATCATGCTAGAGACTAATTCCATTACTTCTGTTTACATACACTGTATCTGGATGAACAAGTGTCCTCTATCTTACTGTAAAAGCCTAACTGAAAGCATTATTTTCCATCACCTTCCCTTCTTGGTCAACTCTTCTTTAGGCTAACCCCCTTGCTCAGTTATGAGGTTCCACAATTGACAGGCAAATTGGAGGATAACTCAAATTATTTTACAGATGGTATGCCCATTTCCATGTTCCATTAAAACAAGAGGAATATAGACAGGTTGTAATTTACTGTCATCCTCACATCATTTTTTTAAATAGTATTTTCTGACCAGTCCATCTGAATTCCTCATTGTTCAGATCCTTCTTGCCAAAGCACAATGCCTTACATGTGTCACTTAAATTTTTACTTTTCCAGACTGTGTCTTCAGATTTGGACTCCTAAGAATATCTTCCAATACACTCCTCATCTTTCTGAGATTAAAGTAACCTCCAGATCTTACAGTATTCCTCATTCCTAGTCCATCTGGGTTAAACATAGAAATACTAGCTAGTACCTGAGCCAGCATAAACAACTGTCAAATACAACACAACGCATTCTTTCATGTAAACAGAAATCTCAGTAAAGTTTTCTAAATAGGTCTGCATCCAGTCTATGATGTTTTCACCTAGATAAAATTTGCTCAGGAGAATATTGTATGTGACACTTGAGATAGCACTACAAAATTCAAGAGGTGTGACACATCAACTGCTTTTTCTTCAGCTATAAGCTATTATCCTGTCAAAGAAAATTATTAGATGGCTTTGATACTATTTGTTCTTGACAATTCTGCACTGGCTATCAATCTTGTCCCTGTGGTTACATATGATTTGCCTAATTATTTACTTGAACATTTTTCTAGGAACTAAAAATTACTTGTCTGCCCTGCCTCCCTCTGCGTTCCTTCTCTAGAACCATTAGATTCCCTGGTACTCGCAATAGTTGGTAAGTTGCTGTGAGCACAGAGGTTGCCAAAATCAAGTGTTCTAGTAGAAAACATAAATCACAAGGAGAAAAAAAAATTAAATAAATCAAAGCACAAATCATGATTTATTGTGCTTCTTAGTATTACACAGATCTTGTAATGTTTAGGACACCCATTCATGATTTTAACTGCTTTGGATTCATAATCCTGTTAATAATATTTATTTAATCCTATTCATGTTAATTATTTATCAAATGACTACGGTCTTTTTTATTCTAGGATAGATCAAGATCCAACTGACATAAACTCAAGTCATTGTTGAATCATAGGTGTTTTTGCACCCCTTGGAAGATGTCTCATATTCCTGGAAATGGGAAACAGTAAAAAGTCCTGAACACTCTATTTCATCTGTTTGCTTTCAGAACTCAGCAGAACTAACTGTGTTACAGATTGTTTCAAGAAAAAGTGATTTTTCAGCCAATAAACTACTCAGTGAGAGTCTGGGGAAGCCAATCTATCTGCAATAGATGAACCATCTCTTTGAGATATGAACTGTAAAAGAATTATCCATGCCTTTGCTAACTCCAGACCAAAGCAGGGTACGGTAGTCAGCTTTGTCTCTCCTGTGAAGACACCTAGGATCTGACAGTACTGCTTAGAAACTAGAAAAGGAGTATTTACTAGTGAAACTACCAAGCATATTATACATACGAGTTCCCTAGTGGCATGAACCATTGTGGTTTTGTCCTACTGCCAGACTGCTGTGAGTAAGCACTTACCTTTATGGTTCAAGCATAAGGACCTGAAACACACATGTGCCTTTCTGTACGACTGAGATGGTCTCTATATTCATGTGCGATTATTGAAAGCGGGAGACGCTATCATATTTTCTCACCCAACTTGATTCAAAAGAACCAGATTTCATATTGTACATGCCCTGAAAGTCAAATCCAGTAGATTAATTTGGGCTTTTTGAAGAAGGACAGAAAGACTGTCTGCAGGGTTTTTTTGGTGTGTCTCTTCACACGGCACTTAGTGAAAGATCAATTCCACCCTCTTTTAAACCACCTGCTACTCATCATCTTATTACTTGCTATCCAAAACCTTCTGCTCCTGAGAAACAGCCATTTTCTTCAGGCCAGAAATAACTATGGTAAGCGTGAAAAAAATAAAAAAACAAAAGGATCAAAGGAACCTAAATATACTTCTCATAATAATGCCTGCATTTGTACAGTACATTTCGTCAAGAAAGAGAAACAACAAGGTTATGTCTTTTATTTCAGAGGATTTTTTTGTTGTTTTAAAAATTCATCAAAATTAAAACCCCTAGATTTATCAGTGCTGAAACATGGAAAAAGCTCTCACTGGATTACAATTTTCCTAAGGTAAATCAATCATGTCTCCTCAAATCTGCTTGTAATTCAGCTGGTGGTTGCAATTCAGCTTGTGGTTGCTTTTTGCCCCTAACTCATCAAAGAACTCCTCTTTTCCAGAAGGGGCAAGAGATGCACATTTTTTGCCTCTCTTCTTAAATTACTGCCAGAACTGTTCCCTTGGCAGATGTGCGAGAAGCAAAATCACCCACTTGAGTCCAGGTAACACAGCCATGGG
Source organism: Cephalopterus ornatus (assembly GCA_013396775.1). Classification (NCBI taxonomy): domain Eukaryota; kingdom Metazoa; phylum Chordata; class Aves; order Passeriformes; family Cotingidae; genus Cephalopterus; species Cephalopterus ornatus. The sequence continues at coordinate 58,618 of VZRE01004030.1, forward strand.
TGTTCTGATCACACTGCATAGAGCCAAGCAGAACTCAGTGATGGTCTGCAACTCAGCAGCTGTAAATACAAAACCTGATAAAGGTACACTCACCAATTTCTCTGGAGATCTGGGTGAACGCCTCCACACCACTCTCTCCATAGTTGCCTTCAGAAGCCAGCGTTGAGACATAGTTCCACCCAAGGGCCGTCACAATGTCAACCATGGCCTGTGCTTGGTAGGAGTCCGGTGGGACCACTCGAGAGAAGTAGTCGTACCTGGTGTTATCGCTCAGTTCTGGAGCTGTAGATGCATAGCTGATTTGAGGTATCTGCAAACAGAATGACAAGTCATTCAAGCTAATCTAGTAACATTTTACACTATATACTTCTATGTTTGAAAGGCTCAAAATAGATTATGCACAGGCATTGTGCAGAACCAAGTATCTTGTTTTAATTATATCAGCTGATCAGAAAGCATCTCAGATTTTGTATGTCAGTCAAGCCTTATTGTGTAACACTCTCACCAAGAAATAATGTATTCAGTCTTGCTCCAGATGTCATGATTCTTGACATGTAAGTGTTACAACTTCTCTTTTGATCCTGGCTCTGATAGAAACAAGTGAAGGAAAAAAAAAAGGTGGGGGGGGAGACTGAGGGAAAGAGGAAATCTTACTATTACTACAGAAGATGAAAAGGTCAGTTATTATGACTGTGATTCTTAAAAATGCTACGTTTACTTTTGACAAGTAAAACGTGGATTATTTTCATTTCATTTTTTTCTTTACTTGTGTACATGCACATGTATGTTCCCATTTTATTACCATTTTTAAGCTTTCTATGACATAGATTTTTCATCTTCCAGTTTTAACAAGGCATTGTACATTATTTAGGAATATGAAGGCTATGTATTTAACAGCAAAAGCTATCTCATGGAAAAAAAAAACCTACAAAAATTACCTGTATATGGCATACATATAGAGAAGGAGAAAGCTTACAAGGATGGTAAACTTTGTAGAAAACACCTCAATATTCTTTGTAGAAATAAACCTAACTAACTGAAATACATTTTAAAATACATTATTAGTCTCTTACAAAAAAAACCAAAATGAAACAAAACATAAAACAACTAGGGCAGTTTTCTGGTAAGGCTTGTCTTAAGTAAATGGTGCAGCAATGTCCAGAAGAAACTGTCTGTAAGAAATACTCAGTTATTCTGAAGCGTATTTTGGTGCAAGAAAATTAAATTAACATTTATGCTAACTTAAAGGGGGAATTATTTTCTCCTTCAAAATGGTAAAACTGATGAAATAGTCATTAGCTTGAAATGAAAGATACTCCAAATGTTGCACTGCATTTGTGATCTATATTAATTATAGGTGCTTAATTCATGTCTCACAAAACATGAAACAATCTTCAAGAAAGCAGTCTGAATGGAGTTACTAAATTGATTCTGCTGAGAGCCAAATTTAGCAGCCCCAGGCAACAGGTGATCTTGTAAATGCTCACTGTTCTATTAGATGCTATAGTAGGAGGTTTCAGTCCAACCACTACATCCAGTACAGTGTTTCCTCATCAGTACAAACTAGAAAAGGGATTTGGGCCAAATGTAAGGGATTCAAAGAGTCTGGTCATTAAACATACCTGCAAAGACAGTGTGGACTATTACAGCCTGAAAACACAGTTTGTTGCCTTAGGGCTGGCAAAATCACTGCTCAGTCAGAAACCAACAAAATAAACTCTTATGTATCTTGGCTGTATTCTTCTTTAACAAATTTTCTAGACATGGAAAAGCCTCAGAATAAATAATCTGAAATGTTCTTATAATAACAACCAGAGAGAACAGAAAAAAAAGGAGAGGGAAGATCACAGAAAAAGTTATATTTTGTGGAAATCAATATTCCTAACATAGCAAAGACACACCAAGTAAAAATAAAGGATAAAGTGTTCTTACAAAACTTGCCTTGTATAAATTCCCTTTCTTTCACAAAGTGTTTGAAACATGTTTATTTCTTTCCAGACAAGAGATTTTTGGCATGTAATAACGTGACTATGCGTATTTAGAGCACATATCCTTCCCTTTCTAAACTTCCTTTGTTATTCTCTAAACCAGCCAATTTTGTTACATATGGAAAAAAATAAAGACATTTTTTGTGATTTTATTCATTTTACTCCTTGGTGTTCTGTTTCACAAATACTATGGCATTGTTGATGAAAGTCACTTCATCAATAATGTCAATAAAATCAACACCAGTAAGAAATCTTTTAGATGGACACTTTGGCATTGAAAATCTTAAAGTCCAGACCACAGACTTATATCCATTAACTTTCTCAGTTCCCATTTCTCTTCAGGTATGAGATGTCATTGGTTCAACCACAGCAATGAGACGTTTCAGATCAATAAATATACATACTATGAATATCACTTATTTGGTGCCTCGGAATATGCAGAATAAAGAACTTTCCTACTTTTCAGCTCCTTGCAGTTCAACTTCTTCCCTAGAGTTATTTATAATAACAGTGGAAGAAAGCAGAAGGTGAATACAGTCCAAAACCAATACCCTGAAATCACTAGGCACAAGAGTATGCTTAAAGCACCACTGTTTTGTTACTTCTGCCAACTTATCGCTAGCAGGAAAGAACAATATGCCATGTAAAAGTAGGGAGTAAGACACTCTCTAAATAGCAAGTCAACCCTAAGTCTTGAGGAAAAAAGGGTTCTTGCAATGAAATATGTAATTATTTTTCCTTATTTCTTTTTGTATATATCCCTCATGGTTATAAACAACACTACATTCAAGAATTTTCTCCCCAAAATTGCAGATCTCCCACCCAGAAATGCCTCACTGATTTCTTTTTTTGAAAACATTTTATGTAAAATCAAATAGAAACTTCCTTCCTTGACTGTTTTTAAATGTACATTTGTATACAGAGTAGCTCTGAAAAATAGCTTTAAAATTTGAGGATTTGGGGTAGTTACACAGGAAGTGAAAAGACTCAGAATGAGACTCAAAGAAATTGTTTAGCATGAGGACACATTGTTCGGATTTAGTGGTTCAATAGTCCATGAATAAAAAATATAAACATTAAAACGTAACAACTCTAGTTATGGACTGTAAGTTTAATAAAGCATTTTACATGCCCCCAAGTACATTTTACAACATAGAGCATAATGCTGCCTAAGCAAGGGAACTGTTATGCTCTATCAATTCAGTAATACGTATTTTTAAAACTCCCTAAATACAGACTGTATTTATACTTTAAGTTCCACCGGCCCCTCGAGACATAAATTTGCATTTTGAAAGAGACCTGTAAAGGAGTTTTATATTTCTCATTTTAGATTTCTCAGTCTAAGTTTTCTAAATTAAATGCCATACTTGTAACATTTACACTGTACCTAAGTGATATATATCACTTTAATAGTGTATTTCCTTCTCTTTTGGGGGGAAAAAAAAAAATCAATTATATAACCACATTTGAATCGGTTCTTGCACAACAGCTGTCCCATTCACTGACAATTGCTAAAAGCATTCCTGTTTGAATGCTCATTGATACAATTTTTCTATTCTTTCCTTCCCTATGGTTTGGTCACTTCCTCCCATTAACCTATAACCTGCTGATAAACTCAACTTCTAGTGGGTGACAGACTTGAACTCTCTGAAATTACTACTAGAGGAATTCATAGAAACCTTATTTTTATTACTTTTAAACCTTAAGCTATTTAAAACCAAAAAATCCTAGTGTAATTTTTTGAAACAATATCTCACTTTAGTTACATACATACATACTGAACTACTGCTGAAACTACCAGTGATCCCTCGTTCCTTTAATCTAAGTCAGTAGTGCCTTCATCTCATTCTATTATTCAGTAACTGGCATCAAAAAAAAAAAAGCTTCTGCATGCCTAAAAAAAAAAACCATAATTTGGAGAAAAACCAAACAAATAAAAACAAAACAAAACAAACAAAAACCAACCAAAACCAAAAAACCAAATCAACAAACAAAAAAACCCCACCTGCTAAGCAGAGCAAGAAATCCTTCAAGATACATTCAAACCAAAATCTACAGTCAAGAAGAGTCTGTTTTTCCTGGATTTTTCCATATACATCTCCTATCTGATGTAAAGTCTGTCTCTAAAATGTCTCCTTCCCAAAGAATTAGAGAAGATGGAGCAGGTACTTTCAGAACTGACTGTCAACGAGCATGACTGTGGCAGCTCTTCAAAGGGGGAACGACATCTGTACAAGATATCCACCAAGCATTACTACAAAACAGACTTGTACTCTCTTAAGGAGAAGGTGTGGACAACTTCAGGAGTGCCAAAGGCAGCTAATGTAACTTTTGATTCATTCCAGCCAAGTGGTAAACCACTTTCAATGCCTCTTACACCAAAAACAAAAGCCACCGACTCTTCCTGAATCCAGGACTATTCATAGAGGAGCATTACCTTGGATCTGTTTGGTGGGTCCAATGCTGGGATCCAAACCCAAAAACATAAAAGAGTTGAACTGAGGATGGCAGAGGAAGCAATGTGACCTAGTTGTGCCCTTCCAGTACAGCGTCTTCACCATAGGAGCCATCACTTAGTATGCTTTCTATTCAATTACATGCTGTTCGAGTTTTGGGCAAAAGTTCACTAGAACTCTTTTTATTGAGCTTTTAAATCCATTTGCATGCTACATTTGTCAATGTAAAGCATCAGCTGGCCATTTCAAATGCCATCTTCTTTTATACAGTCTTTCAGCTGAAGGCATGATTTGGGAACAGAACAGCAGACAGTGAAATGAGCTAAGCTCATAAGAAAAAGGACCTGAGAAAGGAATCACAAGTAATTCTGAACATTACAAATTATGAGTTATACTCACAGCAGTAACTATGCTGTACAGTCACACAGAGTAATGGGCTTAAATTACTCACATCTTCAGTTTCACTACCCACTCAGCCCTATCACTACTAACTTTAACATATCAACTAGCATTTTATTTCTCTTTTCCATTCCCTAATCACTAAGCAATATTTTATGAGGATTATTAGCACATTAAAAATAGTAATAATTGCAGCTAAAAAATTGCAGTCAATAAACTTTAAGTTAATGACTGCTCAGTATCAACTGGCACTTTACCACCAACTAATAAAGCTTGCAAAGGAGTAAAAGTACTTGAAATAAAATTTGACTGTGGAAACATGTTTTGAACTTGATGATTTTTTTGAATTTTAAATGTCTATTATTAATCATTAATGGCCCTGTCTTTTCAAGATTTTTATTCTCTCTTCTGTACAGCAAGAAGGAGTTCTTTTGTGAGTACAAAAAATTCAGAGCAGTGAAATGAATCCTCAGGGCCTAGATATTGAACAGTTGCTGGAGGAGAGCTGAGGTCACCATACGTTAGCTATTAGTGACATTTGTAAATTGCCATCAGCCACAACACCACCTTAGTCTGCTTTCACTTCTGAAAAATGTGTCAGCCTGCAGCACGGTAATGCCAAAGTCTTTCAGGGAGGACATTCAAGATTCAAAAGAGTTTGATGAAGCTTAATAATATCTTATTCTATACCAAACAATACTAAAAATGTCCTTTACTGTACTAACTATAGGAGGAGATGAAATGCACCTTGGAACTGTCCATTTCTGTCCACTGACAATAAAGAGAGGCTGGGAGATTAATTCAACTGTTCTACACATAACATGTAGAACAATACTGTAAACAGCTACATGTCTTCCATTGAATCTCACAATCCCACTCATTTTGGCTACACATAGCAATTAAGGCATCTTATGTTCAATTACCTTCTACAATGTCTTCATCCTTCCATCTATCACAAAAACTGGATAGGTCACTCTAAGGACCTCGTTTCATTCATTTCGGAATAAACCAACATCAAATCATCCCATGAAGATGTAACACATTAAGATTCAATAATGCTTTTGGAGATGTGGGATGCCCCATTCAACGCTCAGAGCAGCTGAAAGAGTGACACCTTGCCAACTCCAGCAACTACAAACTACCTCTGCTAGAGCTGATGTCATGGAAAAGCTTCAACATAAGTTTTGATTCAGCCTCTTTCCATGGATTTTAGCATGAGAAAAACCAACCTACAATAAAACATCTTTCCAGTAGGTATATTCATGTATTCACTTGTATTTTAAAAACAGGCAATTCTAAGCTATATTTATTTAGATGAATACACTTGATGTTCTGTATGTTAAGGACACTCAACTACAGTATTTATCATGCATCCAGCAATTCATGCTGTTCAGGAATTACCACAGATTTCCACCTCTCCCCAAAAATATGTTCATATCAGCTAGAGCAAAAGCAAGAAAAAACAGGTATGCTTTTGACCCAGATGAATACTATTTAAAATGCCTTTAGTTCAAAAAAAGTTTAGTAGAATTTAAAAGCTTTGGAAACTGAAAGAGCAAAAGTATAATCTGAAAGCTGTCATTAGCTGATTTCACTTGGTAGGCAGGATTTTTTAAATCCATTTGAATTAGTCCAAGTCATTCTATTTGCAGTAAATATCATAGTGGTTTCTGTCAAGGATGCTTGCAATTCATACACCTAATGATGGGGAGGTAATGATAGATTCCTTCAAATCTTTTGAAAGTTCCCTATTTGTTTGGATGGGTTTTGTGCCAAAAATGCAGCACAGCTGTCACTATTTTTGCCCAAAAACACAGGGACAGAAGTGATCCATAACACCTAAACGCTTCTGATCTGGGATGGGTAAACTATTTTATTCTTTCTTTTCTCTTCCATTAGTCTTTCGCTGGCTTAACTTCTTTTGCCAGTTACTTTCTGAAGACATACTCCTGAACAGAATATAACTTCAGCTATCTGCACTGATCTTTTCATGAAAAGACATAGTTGAGAATCAGTGCAGCTCCATTTGTTGCCAACAAAATTATTTCTACAATCATCATATGTTGTTCTGGTATGTGAAAAATTGCACATACAGATGCAATTGCTAGCTCTGTGAAAATATGGAGGTAAAATGAAACATGCAAATCCTCTCTCATTACTGTTTTCTCTTTTTTTTCTGTTTTCTTCACTACGGACACAGTAATTATCTATCATACTTATTTCTGAGATTATTGCTGGTGGTCAAATGGACTAGCAACTACAGTATTCTGAATAAACTGAATTACCCTAGAAACAGTCATTTTTTCTAGTTAATACACATAATTGCATAGTATCAGATTATGGGCTGAAAAACTATTAAATCTCCATTGCACTGCATTCTATCCTTACTTGCCAGAAAGTATCTTTCACAAAGTCTAATGAGATATGCTACATCAAGCGTATTTCAGTTTATGACCTGCTCTGTTGCCCTTGTAGAACAGGATGTGACAAATAAAGAATGCATATAATATAAAGTATGAAATATAAAGTGTTCAAATTTAAGAAGGAGTTTCCTTCCAGTGGGTTGGAGTAGGTCAAGGACTCATTAGAAGTCATTACTTTTAATTACACACAAGGAATACTACAGGAAATAATAATAATACAATATCCCAACCTCAAATAATACAATAGATGCAACATCTACAAAACAAATTCACCACTCCAGAAAATCTGGGATGCACTTTAGGGCAAAATATTACAAGGAAATTTACGCATTATGAATATTTTTACAGCTGAAGCACATCTTGTCCCACTGTGCAACACTGTGTAACTCCGGGAAGATGAGAATCCATCTGAGGACAGCTTGAACTGTCATCGATGTTTTGTGCAAGAGAGTCTATTGATAAATGTTTAACAATAACATTTACTCAGTATGGGAGCTCTATTCCAGTATTTCCACACCATTTTAAATCCTGGGGTTTGCTCTCTGAAAACCAACTATGTTAAGCAGTTGCACATTAAATTTTCCAACATCTGTAGGCAGCCTCTTTCTAAATATTTTAAGCCTAGTTGAGGTCCAGGCACTGAATGATAAACTGAAGAAGCAGCAGATCAAATGAGTAATATTCATACTGAGATCACAAGGAGGGGGGATGGAGGGGACCTTGAGCTTGCAAATGGTTGTTAGCTCTTCCTTCACAGAATCTTATGTTCTCCAATCATCAGATCAAACGGGAAGCCAAGGATGGTCAGATAGCTTTAGGGACTTCTTAAACTATTAAAATTCTCTTTCTACTTTTTGGGCAAACCCACACTCAATTATGTGTATCAATATGTTAGACTTATGTCAGCCTCTGCTAAGCACAGTGTGAACTCTGATATTTCAAAGCTTTTCTAGCCCTATTTTCCTCATTAGAGCTTGTCATGTCAGTGTCTGAAACTCTAACCTCCTTTGATGAGTTTGAGAAAAATACACAAAAATGTATTAGTCTGAACTAGGAAAGTGAACTTTTTACTATTATTCAGCAGTAACAAATTTACCTAGTATCTCATGAAGTACTCCTCAGTCCAAAAGAGGTTTTCTTTACATTCATTTAATAATTAGCACCATAGAGAACAAAGCAAGCAACTTCAGAGACTCACCCACAGGGACACACAGTCGTCCACAGGAATACAGAGACCATCACTAAGGAAGGAAGGAAGTATGAGATTCAGGAAGAAAGGGGAAAGAACTGTTACAGACTGCCCAGGGAAGTGGTGGAGTCACCAGCCTTGCAGGTGTTGAAGAAATGACAATGTGGCACTTAGTGCTGTGGCCTAGTTGACAAGGTGGCAACCAAAGACTGGACTCTGTGACCTTGGAGGTTTTTTCCAACCTTAATGATCCTGTGATCTTGTGAAGAGGAGGCTGTTCTCAGAAGAATGAAAGACAGATGCTCTGCTTAAGGGACAATTCTGACCCTTGCATTCACTTTTTACCACAGCAAGGCCACTTCAGCTTACACTACTGGCTGAGCAGTAGTACCACCCTTTTGCTACCCATGCTGCCAGCTTAACATCATGAGATACAAGTGACTGAAAAATATCATGAGGAGGAAGAGTAAATTCTATATGGTTGACGGCTCTCTCCACAGTTGTGGACAACGCGAAGATATGTAAACAGGACCTCAGCTGGCCAGATATATATGTCCAGTGCTTTAGTGGGTGCTTTCACATATTGCAGAGTATGCCACCTACACTTCAGCTATAGCCCAGAAAGCCCAGCTTTCCATTAATCTCTCTGCCCCATGCTAATGGCTTCAATACCTCGTATCAGAGTGCATTAAGGAAATCCCTATGATTCATCACAGCTATGGATTTCTTCTACAGCACAGACAGTTCATATAGGATTATAAAGCATCACCTAAACCCATGTATTACAGACTTGGAAGAAGAAAAATTAAAAGTATCCTTTTTTTGTGTATTGAGATGATTTTTCTTTGATTCTTAAAACAATCACACTTGGCAATTAAACAATTTTACCTTGAGTTTTTAGCCTTAAAAGTTACAACTAAATATTAGCCAGCGCCTAGTTATTTCCAAAAAAGTTCAGTATTTCCTGTATTAGCACAGTGAAATGTTAAGTCCAGTTGCTACCAGTAGCAAAGTTGAAGAAAAAAGCAAAACATTTCTAATTGAAAGATTGCAAGATATCTATGAATTAATCTCTAGGGACTAGGGTGTGATATCCAAGCCTTCCTTTCTATTCAAAATGTACTTTAGTTTAGATATAGTAGAGTGGCTGTAGAAAAAAAAAGACATCCTCCTCCACATGGCTCCTGAACACCATATGGTAATATCTCTTCTTTTCCATCATTACCAGATTTCCATTATGATTTCTGACTTGAAGCCTATATTTTATCATTATATTGATCCATGGATTATCTTAGCTAAAACATCATGGCAAACAGAGAGACAAAAACCAGACAACTAGAGTGAGAGCACAACAGTGTATTTACAAAGTAGGATTGTGTTATGTTGTCACTGCTGAAAGACTCTCTGCAACAGCTCCTACAGAATTTCAGAAACCTGTGAAAACCAGCATGAACTGGACTAGTACATTGGAAATGAAAGGGTTTTCAGGGGAGGGTGAAGTGGAGGGGAGCAAAAACAAAACAAAAACACTCACTACATTAATAATGTGAAAAAGGGATATCAAATAAAAGGAATAACCTGATGTCTAATGGGGCCAGAGTCTGGAATCTTCCAAAGTACATCCTGGCTAAAATGGGCCTAATCTTACTTGTCCCTTTTGAAAATCCCAGTTTTGCAACATAGAAAAGTGAATGTAACTGCATTATCTACCATTTGGGGATTGTCCACAAGAACTACTATCCAGTCCTAGTGCAGAAAAAAGAAGCTTTGTAATATGGGCTCAGAAGTACATTGTACAAAGCACAAAAGTATGCCTGATCCTCCCCCTTCACCAAAAAGCTATACTGAAACCTGCATGTCCAAGCACGTGCAGTGACTCAGTACCCACCATTTCCACCAAGCTATCCTGCAGGCAGCCTTTGGGATCTTCATGAAGGCCATGGTACTTCTGAGGCTGCTCCACAGCCAAAAAGTCAAAACAGCACAAACTGCTAAGATTCTTTCCAACTGGATAGTAAGAACACTAAAAAAATTTAGAGGTTAAAGGTGGAAAAAATAGCTCTGTACCTAGCATCCATAAAATACCCACAAAAATACTTGTTACCAATAGAAAATAAAATAATCACCTTTCACAATTAGCTGTATTTCATAAATTTTGTCATTCCAATAGGATCAGTACAGACTTACAAATCATACTCAACACACAAACAGATCACAACACAAGGAGGCTGTGGTCAGGCATATCAGAGACACCCTCGAAGTCTGAACTTATCCACCACACACCCTGTCAGCAGTCATGAGTAAAGATTCCAAAAAGTAATGATTGCCCTGAAAGTCAGGAATTACAGGTGAAATTATTATATTTCTATACAGAAGTATTTTTCTGTATGTATCATATACATACACAAAGGCACACACATTTACCATCTGCTGGGCCCCTTTCCTTTCCGACAGAGTAGTTAGTAGTTCAGATGTCCCCATTTGGGAGGCTACACAAATTTTGTTTCTAAGCTGATATGGTTACTGACTCAAATTGAACAAGATGAGCTTTAGGAAAAGCACAGCTTAAAGGGAATAAGCTCACTTGAAAAACCAGAAAAATCTTGCAGAGGTTTTTTATCTGTACAGCAGTATATTCTTAGCTTCTCAATTTAAAGGAGATAATTCAAATATGGAGGAAATATTTTTTAAAACAGTTCAATGCTATTTCTTATTGAACCTATTTCCTATGTATACCTACTTCTCCCTGAAATTTTCCCCCTTGCTTCCCATATCTCATACTTCCTTTCCTCAGACATTTCAATAACCTATAGTTCCCTTCTGCCCTCTTCTTGATGTTCTCTCTTTCCTCTATGTGTATATCTTCTTCCCAGTTATCTCTTTTCCTTCACACCTGTTTTCTCTACCTCTTCTCACTCCCTCTTCCTCAACAACAACTTGACTGAACTCAGAAGGAAGAGTAGAGAGTGGTTGGTTCCTAAAGAGTAACTTAGGTTTCTCAGTTTCAGCTCTGCTTCTCTCTTTTGGCAGTCCGTGCTCAGAGATACTTGGTGCTTCCACTTGGCCCTGTGGAAAGGGCAAAGGGTAACTCCTCTTCTATGAAATACAGCTGGACAGTCACTCCTCACTCTTGTCTAGTGAGTAAGGCTTCCTTCCCAGTTATAGGCATTTTTGCTCTCTGACTGCATTGAGAACACATTCACAAAGTCAGCAAAAGCAGTATTTGATGTAGGAAAAAAGCCTATATTGGATGAGCATTTCTGCAAATTCTCCTTTTCCCTATTTTTATTCATTGCAATTTAAGTACAAATCAGTTTACTGTTATCACCACCATACAGCCTTGTTTGAGTGTGTTAACCTTAGCCTTGCTGGGTAGTGCAATGGAGATTTCCTCCCTAGCTGTGACTCTCCAATATCTCTAAGTCCAAACACAGAATGACATATGTCTTTTTGAAGGTTCTTAAAAGTCCTCCTCAGTTAGCTTGATCCTGTAAGTCTGGCCCCACCATCAACATCCTACTTCAGCAGCTCCGCAGGATGATGAAAGAAGAGGGTCTGAGGAGCTTTCAATAAGTTCATAAAGCTCCCCCACTCAATTTCTTTCCCATTTCAGCAATCCCAGTAACACCTCATATTTCTGACAGGATGTCAGTAGTCAGAGGGAGAGTTTACTGACAACTACTTTCCTGTGCCCTGAGAAGCAGCTCCCCTGACTGCCTTCCCACCTGCAGGGATCATCTCACCTTTGCTATGCAGCACAGCCAGGCAGCGCTTCAGCTGGCAGACAAGGGAGCCTTGGCCCCAGGGCACCACACAAACCTTTGCTTTCAACTAAAAGGGGTGAAATGCTCATGCCAGCCCATAATATATTTCACAGAATTCAGTGTCTTTCTTTGGGTAGAACAAGAAACCAATTGGTTCTGTTCTGACCAAATATTGGGAGCCTCAACACACTTCAACTGTTTTTAACTATGACTGATGCAAAACACCTGCTTTTAAACCCAGCTTTAGTACAGGTGTTTCAAAGAGAACCTCATGGTTATCTGACAGCGTTTCAGTCTGCAGCTACTGTATGCAGTGCATCAGTGCACTGATCAGCAGTCTTTGGAAGTCTTCTCTTGTATACTGTGCACAAATGATTTGTATTAGGAACTAGAGTACCACTGTAACGCTTCTGAATACTACAGCAGCTTTTGATGAGTGAACATCTTTTATTTTGAAATTGTCCTCCCTCAGTCTGTTGCTGCATATGTTAAAAGACCCCATCAAAAGCGAAATTACACTAAACTAGATTTTAAAGTGTCAAGTGCATTGAATAAACATTGGAGACATCAGAAGCCTGAGTGGATGCTCCTGATGACAAGTGGTGTGGGAATGCCAGCCTGTGCTGAGCCTGATACAATTCCATTTCTATCTACTTACTGAAATTGCTTCACAAATATAGTTCTCCATATCAGTGTCACCTATCCAGTTCCAGGCACTGGAAGAATTGGTTTAAAATTGCCAACTGAAAGATATCAACACATTTTTTTTCCATGGTATATCAATGTCATCTGCATGTCTCTCAAAGAAAAAAAAAAAAAAGAAAAAAAACAACCCACACAACTTT
>VZRE01004030.1:81681-123698 GCA_013396775.1 Cephalopterus ornatus
GGCAATACTAAAGACAATGAATAAAAATTTTCAGACATACTTACTCAAACAGTTTACAACTAGATGTTATCAGAGCTGGGTGGGAAAAGGTTTCTCTACCCCAACAATAATTTCAAGATTTCAAAATATTTTCTGTTCTGCATGAGGATAGAAACACAACTTGTCCAACTTTTCCACCAAAAATAAAACCAAACTATGGTTTACCATTTGAGATGCTTCTTAGAGGTGGAAAATCAAAATTTAAATGTCTAACTCAGAACCCAAAAGTGTTACACTGATATTTCAGTTGGGATTGGGGTTACCTGGAAGCTATACATGTTTATAAGCACAGAAACTGTCTAATGAATCCGGAAAACTTTCCATGATTAGAGTTTTAGCAAAACTATACACTTCCATTAAAAAGTTTGATTGAACCAGTTGTCATTTTCAAACAAAAAGGAAATGTTCATCACTAAATTCCAGACAAGCAGTAGTTGCTAGTATCCAAATGTTGATATAGTACTCATTTTATCTTTATGGAGTTTTTTATTATTATTCTGTAGCAAGTGAATCATTTGTCAATCAAAATAAAATTATAGTCAATTTCAGACTGTGGTGCTCACTCAAACCAGCTATCTAATTAGAAGTAGTCAACGTTATGACTCATAAACTAATGAGATCTCCCCTTTTGACTCTGTCAAAAAGGAATAGGGATTAACTCACTTGAGAAACCATTTTCCCACTTTGAACATTAGACCATAGTAATCATGAGATCAAAAGCAATCTATTAAAAGGGTCTATTCCATATGTATTCTATAAACTTAATGCATAATATCCTATTAGGAAATTGTGAGTTCTTATCTCATACGGAAAAAACATTCCAAAATTCACTTACAGAATTGCTCTTCCATTCATTTCTTACATTCAAAAGAAATAAAAACTGTCACTTTAGCCATGACAAAGGCTAACTTGCAGACACAGCAAAGCTCTTTCTCACAAGACTGAAAAAGTTGCAATTGTTCTGTCTATATACTCAAAAAATTGTGGGGATAACATCAATATGCATTGGTCATCACCAGGTACTGAAAACAGGCTTTAGTTCATTTCTCCTATCACGAAAAAGTGCTAAGAATGTCTGAGGGTTTCTCTGTTGTTTTGCTTTTTAGAGAAAAGCTTTATACTTTTAAAATTAAGTATCTAGAATACTACTGCATAGTTAATATTCTGAATCTATTTTTTACACTGATTTATTTTAATCTGCTCTTTTTTTGTTAAACATGTAAGCCCACCCCCAGAATGACTAATTTAGGCACAGGTTTATATACATTTCTAGTTCCTGCTGAACTTAGGTGTAATCAGTGTGACCAGGTTTAAACAAACTCCGTACATTAAGGTGAGTGTCCCCACCACACAGCACCAGGGCACTGGCAAAGAGGACAAGTGGTGTCAGTAGGCTGTCTAGTAGGGTACAACTCAGGAAGGTAGCTCTTTGCTCCTGGAAACCTATATTTAGTTTGCATGACATTACCATCCGTGAAAAAATACATAAAAATAAATGCAGTATCACTTAACTCCTCTCAGTAAGAATCAAGTTGCCTTTGTGGTGGCTCTTTTACCTCATGGAACTTGCACTCATTGCACAAAGGACCACAGTCTGATGTGTTGCAACAGCTTTACCCCATAAAATCACAAAATTGTTTAGGTTGGAAAAGACCTCTAAGATCATCAATTCCAATTGTTAACCCAACACTACCAAGTCCACCACTAAACCACGTCCCTAAGTGCCACATCTACATATCTCGTTAATAACTTCAGGGATGATGACTCAAGCACTCCCCTGAGCAGCCTGTTCAGATGCTTGACAACCAAGCCAGGCACTTGGCAATGCCCAAAGACGAAAGAAATGTGAGGTGAGGTCCTGACCAAGTTAAGACAGACTTGTGGTATCCATTTTTCTTGCTTGCAATCCCACCAAGTTCCATCTCCAGGAAACAGTGAAACAAACTGGGATATTCCACAAGCTGTTTTGTCATGATCTCTTCAGGATATATGGTGAATTCCTTCAAGTAGCCGCCTACAATCCTCTCTGTTCTCTGCCTGCCTCCTTTGCAGCACACAAGAGTAAATAGTGCTCCCTGCATCATGGGATGAACATGAAAACAGGAAAAAAGCTACGTTCCTGGAACAGACTTTCAAGCATTTGGAGATTCCCCTTCAGAATACTTGCAGGGATCCTTATTCCTTGGTTAACTTTCTGCTGCAGGAGCAGAGCTGGTGCTAGTGTGGAAAATTTATGAATCTCAATACATAAAATTAAATCAATGTGCACTGAGGCTGCGCACACAGCCTGTCTGGGGATGACCCAATCAGTCTTATGCAGACTTGAGTTTCGGGTAAGACACAAGGCTAAAGACTCCAAACCTGACATGTCAGATACAAACTACTCTGTTTGGTAAGTCTGAAAACCAGTAATATTCTAAATGCTTACTCATCTTTTTTTTTTCTAGCAATATTTTAAGCTTCTCTACAACAAACATTCTTCCAAACTTCTCTCAGTATCACTGATATGTTTTAGGAATAATATCTATGGAGGATCTCACAAAGAATCTTAGCTGCAATCAGTACTTCCTAAGTGAAAACTTTTATGGCTTTGAACATGGAAACAGAAGGTTCATGTGACAGCTTAGCTTGATTTGTAATTAATAAATTCACAGGTCACTCAGCAAGAGTTCCTACTGCAAAGGATTGTTCTTTCAAATATTAGGGCAGAAGCTGACTCCAGCAAGGTTGAGGCTGATGGCCAGCTAATTTGGGCAGCACATGATACTGAGCATCTGCTCTGAAACAGATGCTAAAGCTTCTTTCTCTTGCAGACACACTCCTCCCTTCTGTCTAAAGGTTCTAGTATATGGTAGAAATAGAAATGGCAGGGGCATACTGGAGAAACTTTAATGGTCTTATTTATATCTATTCCAAATAGCTCAAGTTCATAATTCCATCCAAATACTAAGGATCTATCTCGAAGGACATCCATATGTGTGCTCCACTTCAAGTGGCCTGATTTTTGGGAGCCTGATCACCACAATGGGACAGCTGACCACCCAGAAACTCTGCAAAACAGGCCAAGATGAATAAACATTGGTCAGGATTAACCCATTAGTGCTTAATGAGTGTCTTCAACAAAATACTTAAAAAAACTTTAAAAACCTGAAAAAGCTGCTAATCTGCTGACCCCAGTTATTGAATGATATCTCTAGGAGCCTTGTGGCAAAAAAGCCAGCAGCTTTCTGGCAGCTTATCTACTAAATCTTCATTTTGGCATGAAATTTGTTTACAAGACAGAGATAATATCCTTCAATACTTTTTCCCTGAATAGCTTCTAATTCATTCTACTGAAATTTTAATCATAAACTATGGTAATGTCTCAAAATCCAGTTAGAAAAAGTAACTCCATGAGCAGCATATAACAGGGATAAATCTTATTCAAATAAATTCACATTCAGATATCACATATGAATTTTACGATGATTTCTTGCAAAAGTGAAATCTATTCAGTCTAAACTTTGAGAGCTTAGATGTTAGCATGTAGACAGAGAAATAAATGTAAAGTGCTAGTGACAAAGGAAACCCAAGAAACAGACATTTTTAGTCCTTAAGTCTTGAAAAGCTATTTTTTAATGTTTTATTTTGCCTAATTTTCCTATAAACGTTTTCATTTGCTCTTAAATGACCTGCCAGAACAGGACCAACTATCAGTTCTGTGTTATGAACACCTGTACCCAAAAAAATGAACTGAAAAGACCAAAGTTGCTTCACATACATTAATTATCACAAGTGAAGAATTTTGAATCACTATGAACAGCAGCTGGTTTTGAACTCAGAGGTGAAAGAGTACACACCACAAAGCTCAAAAATGTCAGGGGGTTATATTAACATCTGATTCTCACTCAAAAAAAATTACTACTGGTGTTGAGGAACAGAAGAAATTATTGCCCTCTGGTGGCCAAAATGGCATTTTTAAAGCATAAAAATTTAAGCAGAATATACAGGGACAATAATCCACTATCCTATATGTACAATGAAAAATCTTATAGAACACTAATTTTTATTGATATTGATATAAATTAGAGAACAGTATGGTCCTGTCTTTCATAGCTTCAGGATACATGCTCTTATTAAATCCTTAATCTAGGTGGAGTTTTTCTCCCCCTACAAGGGTTTTTGCCAGTTCAAATTCAGTTTGTGTGAACACACACCCGTGAAACATACTACCCACCTTTATTCAATGTCAGGAGCAAAGCATCCTAATCATCTCTATCAACAATAGTTTGCATTTAAACATAGTAATGCACAATTATATCTGTGTCTGAGAATGTTGTTTTTTTCTAGAGAGCCCTACAGATGGATGTCAAATGTGAACTCAAGCAACACGGCCAACCTAACAGTGGTTCTTGTGTGGGGAACAGTCAGCCAGGTTTCCCCCAGTCCACCCACAGGCAAGAGCCAATTACACTCCTAGTGCCTGGGATTCCATGGTGAGAAGAGAGATCTGCTGTGCTACAGGAAGAGGGAAACATAGCTCCTGCACTCTGCCAAGGGCATATGCACACACTGTACCATGAATAGACTCAGAAAGCACAGACTGTCCACATGCCTTTGTGCTAGCAAAGAGTGATACAAACATATATCACAGCTCACTGCTGACCACCATCTTATATAGCAGAGGGCCCAACCAACCCTCAATAAGAGCTCTGTGATCTTCACCAAGCATCTGTTCACCTCCTGGTTCCTCATAATTTCACAGATGCTTTAGCAGGAGAGACCCGTTAGGTCAGTTCCTTGCTTAAAAGTCACAACTGCTCTGTAGATACAGCACAGGAGAGGAGTAATCTGAACCTCTCACACTTCTCTCACAGCCCATCTGAACAGGTCCCACTGCAGTTAAGTACATCTCTGGGGGTCAGTGCAGAAAGTGCAGCCCTTGACCACCCTTTTGTGTCCTCGACTGTTCCAGGCTGTGAGCCAAAACTCCTGCACCTAGAAAACTCACAGGGAGTCTGTATCCAAGAGCTAATTTACCAACACAAACCTACATTTGTTTTATCCATGGGAAATTTAAAGGATTCCTGTTTAGAGATTGGTTTAGCCCAACAATTTTTGGTGGAATTAACTGTGCTGTTTCATTACTTTTTCTCTTAACTTTATTCCATCACTGTAATTACAGATTCTTGTCACTATTTTAAGCAAAGAATAGAAATAACAACCGAACAAAAACACTTCACAAGTAAAAAGTGGGGGGAGGGGAGGAGGAAATAAAAGAAATAAGAATCCAATCCACAATAGAGCAAAAGCTGCCTATATTAAAAAGGGGTTAAATTAAGCAAGAAAGAGTAAAGGTTATGGTTTTACAGTTTATTGGATGGCTTTACTGAGTTCTTAAAGAAGATAGAAACAGGTTGGAAAACTCCTTCCTGAAAGGAAGGGTAAGATCTTTATCCTCCAGCCTTAATGCTTATTCACATAAGCAGTTACTTATTTATGTCAGAAGACGCTTTTTGTGTTGCACAACTGACTTCTGTGTTCACACCGCCTGTAAGCTTAAGCTGTTCTTACCACCTATTTAAATAGGGCTGCTTTTTTAACTAAAACATTCTTGTACCTAAACCTGGCCATTTTATCTAAGCTCAAGTACTGAGTATTAATCTTCGTATACCGCACCAATTAAAGATTTGAAGTATGGCCTGTGGTTTGTTTTTTTAGTCCAAGTGTTTTAAAATGTGAAATGCTTTGATTAAATCTTAATTTCTCTAAATGTAATTATCTTTTGAAAGAACAATGACAAAGGCTAACAACAAAAGCAGAATGACAGAATCAGATAAATTTCATTAACATTATGTTGTCTATAACAAATGAATAATCTTTTATTCTGAGTATATCCCAAAATAAGACAATTGTCATCTCATAGTGCTATTCATTTCACTAGAGAAGGATAAGCTTATTGTACTTTGAAAAGCATTTTTTAATCTTACAGCTTCACAACTTAAATTGTTTTCCTCTGTCTTTCTCAGCAATCAAATACGCTTTAGTTTGACTATGCCAACAAAGTACTAAACGCAAGTAACATTCCTATTGATTACCGTGCATAAAAATAGTAATCAAGCACTTCAGGATCTGATCCAGCATCTGGGGTTTCTGGAATATTGACACTGGAGTAGATGTTATGTAATCATTGTGAAATCACTAGTGTTTTTACCAAGATCAACAAAGTTTTTAAAAGTGCTATTATTTCCCCTAATTTTAATTAAATTAAGAAATGAATGAACAGCTATTTCAAATTTAAGGGGGCCATGCTTAAACATAAGAATGTGTCTTCCAAAAATGGGACCAGTGCCTCTTTATTAAATATTATCCACTCTAGATACCTGCAGAGAGTATTTTTGGAAATGCTATCTTTTATCTATCTTTTTTAGATACAAATACAGTTATTTTTAAAATATTATCTGTAAGTTTATAAGCAATTGCAAAAATCTTTCTTTTGTGATCTGATCATTCATGGGCATGTTTCTTATAGTAAAAAGTAACAGGGCTTAAAATACCCATAAAATTATGACTCCAATCCCATCCACATCATGAAAGCTTTGCTCCGGGAATTTCTTAGCTAAGTAGTCTTAACCTTTACCTTACAGTAAAATAGAGCGCCTTCTGCTTTAAAACTGTGCGAGATGTTTGTGCTAGGGAAGACTCAGCAGAACAGAACTGCACACATCAGCAGGACGCTGAGCATTTAATCAGGAAAATCTCCCAGGGAAACAAGAATTTCAACTGGAACAGCAAAGGCAAGATGGGGTTTTAATAAGAGGGTGTGTGCTGGTGTGGCTGAGATGGGCCACGGCTGAAGGGTCTGGGGGTGGCACAGCCAAAGCCCTCGCAGCTGCACCAGTACCAGCTGGCCGAGTTTATCTCAGGTAACCCTTTCTTTCTGAACATACTGCAGCAAAGGCAGGATTTAGCAGGTTCATCAGGCCAGACAGTTTGCTCCTTAGTTTAAATGGATTTTCTTAAACACTGTAGATCACAAACAGATGCTATTACACCCAAAGACATTTTATTTTGTTCTAAGTATAACTCATAAAGACTCTAAAGAAGTTCTTGTAAGATTGTTTTAAAACTACAAAAGATGAGCCAATTTTCGAGCAGTCTGGTACATTTTAGTTACCAACACTCCTCTTAAAGCAGCGCTGAGTCCATTTCACGTCAGTGTGTATAGATAACTGTGGCTACGTCACATGCCACTGTGCACTCTCACAAGTAGCTGTTATGTTGCTTAGAGTAGAAGAGGTTAGCTGAGGTCCCTGGTTTAGGTCATCTGCTTATGGACGGCATTTCTTCTCTCTAAATTTCCAAGTCCACTTACAGGCACCTCAGAATGAGCTGGACCGAGGATGCTTCAGATGAAGATAATCCAGTTGCTTGCATATGGTTTATTTACAATGCCAACACCATAGAAAAACAAGGCAGAACATTCCATTCAGAAAAGTTTATAAAAGGCACACTCTGACAGAGTGAGATTTTAGAATCCAAAGCTCAAATGTCATCACAATACTTCTTTTTAAAAGTACTTCTACTTGTGAGCCAAAAGCTATGTGAACTGGTTGGTAAGACACCTCAAACAATTGAAAGTTACGATTCCTTCTCTCCCTTCCTGGAATTTGTTGTGATCAACAGAAAGATTTCTACTCACTTCCTTCCTTTTCCTCAAGCTTTTTTCATTATATGCAGAGTCTACAGCCATTCTGATTAGGAAACTTAAAAAGCTTAGACATTAGCTGCTTAGGAATTAACTTCTTAAGATTTAACTTCTTAAGACTATATAAATTTAGATTCTCTCTGCTGTGACATTAGTCCAACAATTCAAGCAAATGTATCTTTGATTAAAAAAAAGAGGACATTCATACAATTCATAAGGTAATTATGCATTTGCACATACTTGGAACTACTTTCTAGTTTCTAATACTCATTTATTTCCATTAAAAGCTTTACTAGCAAGGTGAACAACCCTAGAGCAAAGCTGATCAACTGTAAGAGTCTTCCAGACTTCATATTCCAACCACATCTCTGTTCTTGGGAACACTAAACCAACAGAAATGCAGAGTCAACAGTTCTTTTTCCTCCATCATGACTCACAATTGGTTTCTCTCATCTACTACTGACATGTATATATCTTCTGTGAGAAATGGATGTGACTCTTTTGAGAGACTGACAAGCAAATATCTGGTGCAGCTCTAAAGGCTTAAAAATTACAAATGAATTAGCCCACGTGTGCATTCAGGCAAGAATTTGTAACAGAAAGTTAGAACTTGTTTCACTTAGAAAAACTGCAAAATGCCTTTGCAAATGGTTTAGATGGGGTTTTTTTTCCTTCTTCTGCATTTCAGACAAAGTTGCAGGCAGAAGCTGTGAGCAGCTATCTCTCTCTGTGGTATGCAGAAAGACAACATGTTTGTAGACATGTACAAGGCCTCCTTGGGCCAGAGAGGGTAGGGGAGGAGAGAGAGAAGATACAAAAAGCCTTGGAGAAAGCAGGTCATTGCATTTTGTCCGTGAAAGGTCCGATGTGCTGCATCATAAAAAAGTGGTCCTTGCATCTGAAATAAACCTTTTTTTAAATCCTTCCACTGCCTTGGCATTCTTGGGAAGAATACCTGCATATGTGTACCTTACACATATCATGCTGCTTTCAGATACTGAAACATTTTAAAAGAAGCTTAGTTTTCATTGAAACACTAATATTTTAGCTCACTGCCAAATTTTTTGAATGCATTTTTATTTCTGAA
Source organism: Cephalopterus ornatus (assembly GCA_013396775.1). Classification (NCBI taxonomy): domain Eukaryota; kingdom Metazoa; phylum Chordata; class Aves; order Passeriformes; family Cotingidae; genus Cephalopterus; species Cephalopterus ornatus. The sequence continues at coordinate 90,495 of VZRE01004030.1, forward strand.
AATTGATTCAAAAAACTTTTGCTTTTGGATATAGTGCTTTCAGGCTTGAAATCTTTCTGTCCAAGATGAGAATGACATGCCTGAATATGATTGAATTTAAACACTGAATACTGAGAAGGGTGCCCAAACTGAACCAAAGAAGCACGATAGAATAAGAGGGCCTAATTCTGTCCTCAGGACTGCCTGTGCAATCCTCTGCTTCTTCAATAGATCTATTATATCGAACTGTAAGACCTAGATAAATTAAAAACAAAAAGAGCTATTATCTGTTATAAGCAGATCATATATCAATAAAAGTATTATTATTGTTATCTATCTACTCCATCCATCTGTCAGGACAGGATTATCTTTTGAAAGGGCATTTTCTGCCACTTTTCTCAGTCCAGGTTAGATGTCACATGAGATATGACATATTCCTTCCTCAGGAGGCTGTTTGGTCTCAGAAAATATTGCAGATATAAAAAAAAAAGATAGTCAAGATCAGTGACTATTTACTTCATTTCATGTAATTACTTGTTAAAAACTCTAGGGCAACTCTAAATCATCCAAAATCATTTATTTGCAAATATATAAAGCATGAAATCTTATCTACCCTACTGATAAATCAAAGGGGCCAAAATGTCACCCCATCACACGGATTCAGTAACAGGCCTTCTCAGAACAACTGCTGCATCTAACCAAGTTAAATACAGCCTGAAATTACTGACTTCTTTGAAAGACTGTACTCAGGGTTATTTACTCTTGCAAAATCTCATTTCAAGTTGATCAGCCTTCTATTTCTATGATTTCTCCTGTTTCCTAACTGAAGCTTTCCTGTCTGTGAGTCTCTTGTGAAGGCAACGTGCCTGGAAAAGCTGGCAGCCACACTGCTGAAACACAACCAGGAAAGGAATCATTATACTCCCCTGAGTTATTTGATGCTGTTCAGCCTCCTGTTGTACAGGCTGCTTTTGCTCTTTTCCCTACACTGCAATCAGTCATCAGATTTGCTTTCTGTTCCATCCTTATGTCTTCCAAGGTATTAAATCTTGTCATTTTTTGCATCACACAGAACACCAGTACATTTCCCTGAACTAAAATCCATTAAATTTTGAAAACTAGGGGATGAAGCCTAATTTTCCTCGATTTCTAAGAAAAACTGGGCAGATATTTTGCTTCACTTTCTTGCTTGTTTGTTCTGTCTTGGAGTTTTTAATTCCATCCTTGGTATCTCCTTCTACCTTTTTGTTTTCTTTTATTCTCACTTAGCCTTTAAATACATTTTCCACTTCCTCTTCTTCCCTTTCTTGCTATCTTCTGTTAATGTTATCAGTTGCTGTCAATTCTCCCTCCCAGATCATTTCCTGTAGGAAAGCGTTTAATGATCTCTCTGGCACTCTGCTAGACAACTTTCCCTAATTTATTGGCTAGATATTTATTATTATCTTTCAATTGTGGTCTAGTTACTGAACTCTCACATCAAAAGACTAGTTGACTTAGCATAAAAATTAGGATTTCATGAGACATTGTAAAAAAGCCTTACTAATAGTAGCTTCATTGTCTCAGGCTGTAGTTGTGCCAAGATCAACAATTACCTTTGTGAAGTGGTCATTACAAGGCCTCTTAAACTTTACAGACCATTAAATAGTTTCTTAGGCATTTAAGGTGGAAATTTCAGATCTGCTGCACAATAGAGGTACAATGAGATAGAAAGATTGTCTCACTCACGAGCGCACGTGGATTTCCCAGTAGCTCTCTAAAAGGTGGGAACATGAACACTCTATCTGTATGTGGATCTGTTTGACCTAATCACGCAAATAATCTCTTTTCTTTCATTCAGAGACACTAACAGTGTCCTTCCTTTTGCTCCCTAGAGTCATGCAGTTACGTGACACAAAGTGTGCTCAAGTCTGGACTGGTATTATGCCAGTTCCTCTTACTTAGAAGCCTTTTGCACCTTTTGGAATAAACACAACAAGGCTAAAGACAGACTCATCTTGGCATCAAATCATCTATATGGTAGAAACCTCAGAAAGTCCATGACAGGGTTTTGGCTTCATTCAACAGCTACCAGCTCAGAATATGTTCAGTCTTAACTTGAGGAAAGAATTTTGCTACACAGGTGTGAGCACCTGGCACAAAGAACAAAAATAAAAATTCAAAGGCTGAAAAACAGAGACAAAATAGTCCAAACCAATTTTGTCCATATTTTACAAGGAACAAGAGCATTCAGTCTCATTCACCATCAGGATTTATGCTTAATACCTGATCTCCAGAGGTCTATGTCATTATTTGCTGGTTAAATTGAACTAAATGCCAACAGATTTGACCTACTGAAGGTAGGGATGGATGAGATTTATGGAATTTCGTTACCTGTTTCTCTGCTAGGGTAAAGACTCGTAGTCTGCGCTCTGATCTAGTAATTTCCTACAAGGAGACATATCTCTGGTCTTCTTTCATCTCATTGTTCAAATCTTCCAAGTAGTCATTTCTTCCTTTATTTTCTTCTCTCAGGCACTGTATAACTGCTGTACTACTTTAGCTCTTTAAATCTTTCCTAACAGTGATTTCTCCAGAGCACAGTAATTTCTGTTGTTCACCTTTGAAATGTTGCTCTAATTTGTCAATATAGTAAGAAAAGTATGGGTGAAAGGTCATAAAAAAGTTTGACATAAACTGCCATCTCTTTCCTCTGTGTTCTGATCCTTTCATGAGAGCACAATAAAATCACACTGTCCTTTTCTATAGCTTTATCATACAGTACATTTTATCTATTTGCTGTCCTTACTGGATAGTAATTTCTGTTATCATTCTTCCCTTTTTTTTCTGTTCTGGCGCTGTGCAATGCCTTTTCTTGAGTCTCTCGTGCCATGCCTGTTGCTAGTGGTCTTTGTGAGTGGTCAGACATTCAGAGAGTTTCAGTGACCAAGCATCATCTGGAATTTTTTATTTCCCTCTGTTTTATTTCCCAAGTACTCCCAAATCTGTTTTTTAAACACTATCTGTTGTTACATGATCTCAATTGTCTTCTAATTGCCAAGACTTTCTTTTCTTTAATTTCTTGTTAAAGGCAATATTTAAAAAGGACTTCAGTGCCTTGACTATTTTTAGGTCATATTTAATTTTATATGCTTCTTATTTATTTTTTTTAGCTCCCTTTGTCTCAAATGAAGTTTTCAAGCTACTTTGCTTTCTTCTGAAAAGCCTTGTATGACTGAGTCATTTCTGAGAGTCAGACTGCATAGCTACCCCTTCCAATTCCCTACTTTTTCCTCTTCAAATCTTTTTTTAGGATCTCACAGATTTGAAAAGAGGAAGTAATTTTGCTATTTAGAAGGAATACAATTCTTGCTCCACTTCTCATATGTGAAGGTCCATCTGCTTATCTTTCAATACCATCCTCAGCTCCTTTATTTAGCCATCCCTTCTCTAGTTTGGCAACCACTGCTTCAGAAAATACTTTCTTTCTATTTCACCTTTTACTTATTGTTTCTTAGTACTGTCTGTACTCCAGTCTGCACTTTTAGGCTACAATCACAGACACGTAAAGGTAATAATGATGCCATTGCAATATAACACAGCTCCAACATGGATGTCAGGCATTTACAGGAATTTAAGTAACACATATATTATCCCTATCTTATTTGTACAATATCTTAACCCAAGCCAAAGGACACTTGCCTACAGCTTACCTTCCCCTAAACTTTGTCTTTGGGTTGGTGTCTCTCAGTAAACACTTGTTAAGAAAAAAAAAAAAACCTTTAAGAGCAAATTCATTTATGAAACTGGCAGACTCAAAACACATCAATAATAGAAAATGCAGTAACTTTTCAAATCGCATGTAGTAATGCAGAGGTAAACCAGCCATTTGACTAATATGGAAGGTTTAAGGTTATCAAGTGATCTTTTATGGGAAAGGATCTCCTAGGGAAGAAACTGGTTTTTTATTTGATTAAGGAGAAAAGCATAAGAGAGGGAAAAACCAGTAAGGCCTAAAGCAGAGCTTGTAGAGTCCCATTGTGCTTCTATTTCAGAGACAAATTCCTTTGACAAGAAGAGGTCCAGACATTTCAGTGAATAACATTTCTTGATTAAATGATAAACAAGTTACAGCAATAACCTCAGAGTATCTCTGAATGCTGTAGGATATTAAAATCTGCTTTTCTGCTTTTGCAGAGATAAAAGGTAGTCTTTAAGGAAAAAAACTTTACTCATGTCAGAAACATCAGTAACTTTAATTTATAAGCTATGCCATTTGACACAGTGACACTTCTCCCGTTGAAGCTGGGACCATAATATTATCATTTTTATTATTACTATCAGACAGGACTAAACCAAAAATAATCCTCTAGTGTCTCAGATGTGTGGTTTTAATTAGTTCTCTCTCTCTTAACTGCTATAGTGACATCACCATTTTCATCTTCTCTTGCTCCTCTGCTGATTTGAATCTGCCTTGCCCAGAAACACAGACTATATCCTTCAGCATGGCCCTGTGGTATTCACCCTTGCCTGCCAGATGCCACCCAGCAAGTCAGCAGCAGCAGCTAAAATTTCAGTGCTGGACTCAGCCAAAATCCCTATGAATTTCCATTCCTCTAAAAGAAGGGCAGCATCTTTGGCTTGTGCCCTTTCCAAAGCTATCACGTGAACAATAGGGTTGAAAGGAGATGAAAGCAAAAACTTTCCAACTCCTTTGACATGTTTTGAATACCTGAAGTTCCCACTCTATTTCCAGAGCTGCCAGCCTATTTAGCATAACCCTTGGCAATGACAGAGCATTCCCAGACACACCAAATGACCCTACTGCACCAAGCTACAGATATGACTTACTAGGGCTGTAACTAACTAGAAAAGTACCTGAGGATATCGCCAAGGAAACAATGTGTTTGCTTGTCAAAAGAGTGGGACTCCAGGCCTTTGCCAGTGACAGTACTCATGAACTGCAGTATTCTTCAAATGCCATGCGTACAAATTTGTGTCGGAAGCACAGAAACCATCTCTCCAGAATTACTTACAAGTAAACGATCACCACTACTTTTAAGTCAAAGCAAAGGGTCTTCAAGTGGTCTGTCTCACTCCCTGCCTGTGGCAAATCTGACTTCATTGCTTCATTTTGCAATGGTTTTGGCACACGTGAATTGTAGGTCAAATGCCTGAGACTGATCACTGCTGAATTTTTCTAATGTTTTCTGCTAAAGCCTATTGACATCTCGGCCCAACCAGTTATCAGATAATAAAGCACTCCAGACAGAAAATACTTGAATTAATTTTTTGCAGGTACTTAGCAGGTCAGGTAGTCTACAAAATTGGATAATTTAAAAGCTATTTTTACCTTAATGGATCTGTTTTAAATGTGCACAGCCAAGGTTAGCACATTAAGATAAATTTCTAATGTTCATGGAAGGAGAAAATATTTTTGGAACTTCACTTTTCCCCTAAGACAACAGAAGCTACAGTTCCTCTCTATTAACTAATAGAGGAATATTTGAAAGGATACAAGGATACCCATTTCCCATCTGAGCAGGATGTCCAAAGAAATACTTCATATAAGAAAAGAATACATGCAGCAGCTGACAAACCTCAAAGTTAATTGTACTTGGAGTGTGATTCCAGTAATTACTTAGTCTGACACTTTGAATATCCACTCTTGTAAATTCCAGCTTCATACCAAACATAAATCCCCCACAGAAACCTCTGCAGTTCCTCTTACAGCAGCATATGAGAAAGAAATCATATCGGACAAACCAACGGTCTGTATTCGGCAGTGGTCAGTAACAAATGCCTCACCAAAGAGCAAGATAAACAGCAGATCTTCTGCCTTTGCATCTGAACAGATCATCTCAGACTAAGCTGTTACGGGCAATAAAGGGGTGTTGGCAACATCAAGGACACATATACTGCATTTTGCTTCACCTCCATTAATGACTTTAAACACCAGTCTGGAGGACAGCACATAGCCAGAAAAGAAATTAACAGTGACCACTTTGCCTTCTTAAGACAAAATCCTTATGGAGAACAAATTCATACTTATGCAAGAAAAATCTCTACCAAAGCTCTACCTAATTGTACAATTAACTTTTCCTTTCATAAAGCCCTGATCTGTTCTTCTTATATATAGCTCAAGCAATTATTTATTTGGTATACTGTAACTGTTCTACTTTCATCACAGAGTGGACATTTACTTGTTTCAACACAATTACTGTAACCAGTAAGTTAATGTAAGCTCATAACAGAGATGCCATCATTACACAGATTTATGAGAAGAGCACTAAACATAAAATTGAGGTAATTGCCTGTGTGCTGCCAGGCTATTTTGCCAGTTAATATAAATAATATCATTCTCAGCATGAGCCACCAGAAGGACATCATCCTTAAAACTAATTCCTCACCTGCTACTGTCAGAAATTTTCACTATAAACTTGATAAAGAATTTGTTGCTCAGTGCTACTAAAAATCATATATTATCAGGGAAAGGTGGTTACCTCAAGTACCCCAAACAATCTGTTGTTTTGTTATGTTACCACATAAAATTGATTTAATGCTGCGATTTTCCATTTCTCTCTGGAGCACAGACTGCTAATTTATTAGTCAAGTATATTGAAATTTCTGCTTTTTCCATTCATGTATAAATTTCCATAAGAAAACTGAACAGATAGTATTTGTTTGGTTTATTTTTAAAACTTGAAAAAATAAATCATATGTGAAGTTCTGCTACTCAAGCTATTCAAATGGGTCCTATGAAGCAAGCAAACTTTAAAAGCCACACGGAGGATCAGAGACAGGAAATGCTGGTATGCAGGAAATAAAGGCTTACGTGTTTCTTTAGTTTTTGCCAATAGTTAAACAGAAATACCAAGCAGGATGAAGTAGAGGGGTGGGGCTTTTACTGGCTCTTAGTAAACAGTGCAATAGCAGATCTGAACGGCTGCTACTAAAGTACTTGATTTTTTTATTTAATTCCTATCTTTTTTTTTTTTTTTAAATGAAAAAAAAAATTGAACTGCATGTCTGAGATAATGAGTCTGGAGATTTTTGACTGCCAAATTTGCACAAGAGCAAAAGCAGGTCCCCAGCACTCAGGAATGCTTGTTGGTGACCAATGCCCTCCTCACCCACCAAGCTCAATGTTTATCATCATAAAGCGTAAACATTGTTTCAACTGAACAAAAGAGTTCCCCTCCACCCTGCTCTGGGAAGACCAGATATACCTAGGACATTCACACAAGAGGCAGCTGAGAAGGTGCCTATCACACACCAGTGCCTCCAAGTCTTCTGAAACACGGGATGATGGTCTGAACAGAATCACTGGATCACTGTCATGCTCTTGGTCATGGTGGAACCTGTAGAGCAGCAGACACAGATGAACCTAGGAGTTGGGTCATGTACTACGTAAAAGTAATACTGGGGCATACTGCAGGTGTAGCTCAGAAAGACCTCAAAGAACTGAAAAAAGTAATGAGCCTGATAGCAAATTGCTCCATGCTTGACTGCTCTGCAGCCGATTTCAGAGTGGTACAAAGTACTTTAAAAGCCAACAGTTTCTAGGAGAATAGCTAAAGAATAATGAATAGGCTCTGTTAAAGCTAGAGATTCCTAAAGCAAATTTTGTTTGTTCGAGTAAAGTTCATGGTACTAGAAAACGACTGATATTACTGTCTTACAGGGAATGGACTAAGACAGCAATATTAATAATGCTTGTTCCCTTATTGCAGAGGCACCATGACTTTTGCAAACAATCTCCTATCTTCCCATCACCCTGCATTTGTAGAAACCTCCCAGGTGAAAGGAATAATTACCAAAAATGTTAATAGCATCTATGCTACTCTTGAATGCACCTAGGCTATTCCTGACTATGTCCAATAAATGTAGAAAATTTCAGGGCAAATAACTTTCCGAAAACTAGTACATTTGTTCAAGACTGTAGGTGTGGGCAAAAAAACCCACTAACCATAGGAGTTTGTATCTCACCATCTCATGTCATCCTTTATAATATTATCTTTTATTATAAACAAGCACACTTTCTGTGTATTTGGGGAAATTGAGTGTTTTCAGCCCAAAAAGACATTTCAAATGCAAAGAAGCTTCAGACTTTATCAATTCAAAAGTTGAGCAGCAGAGATAGATTTCAGGTGCCAAATGCTTTCCAGACAATTAACCTTTTAAATAGCCCTCTGGCTTAGGACCCTGCAGGCCACAATATTGCAACAGTAAGTTAGTATTGCTCATGCGGTGGTGGCAGGCTGAAACAGATGTGTCTTCTGTCCTCAGCCTCCTGCTGCAATAGCAGTGGTACCAACAGTACCATGCTCTGCCAATTTTGCCTTCTATCCATTGAACTTTCAAGAATATGTTCTATGATTCTATGACTAATTTTCAAATATTCTTCCTGACTACTCTTTTCCCAACCTTGTATGTGCTACTGATCATTAGGATTAAAGCACAAACTAAGCAGGAGCTGTTCTCCTAATCTCATGATAAATCATCATGGTTTTGATCAGCCTCACTACAGGACAATTCTAGCAAAAACTTCTGGATTAAGTCAGTATTTGCACATTTATTTTTTTTTTAGTTATAGAAACAATTTAGTTATAGAGACATTGCAACATACTGTGATGGACTGAAACGTTGGTAATGTGTTAAACATTGTCAAAATCATAGAAAGACTTTTTGTCAATCTACAAGGAAGCAACTGCCTGTCTTCAGCCATCGAAGCCTGACCAGAATTTGGACTATGAAGGGGGACTTGAGATAAGACTATTGTCTAATCATCTCAGGTCTGAGAAGTAAACAAGGCCCAGGGGGTGGTGGAGGAGAAAGGTTTTGGGTCTGCGATGGTGAAATCTCTCCACACCAAACCAAAGGAGTAAACACCCCCCCACACCTCCAACTCCCCTCCACCCTGCTCTGGGAAGACCAGATATACCTAGGACATTCACACAAGAGGCAGCTGAGGTGTCATAAACCATCAAAGACCCCCCAGGCGCCTCCCCAGCTCATTTATGAGGCCTTCCACCACCAGAGGACTGCACGTGATCCAAGTGAGGCAACAAATCGAGAGCCTGTTGCGAGAGACTGCAAAGCTTCCCCTCCACGCCCCTCGGCGAGGTGCCTGGGCATCTCCTGAACGTGTATTAATCCACTAGACCCTGTGTTTTGTAGGACCCTCACCGCCAAGCAGACCAGAAGAACTGGACACCACCGGGTTACATTTTCTATTTTAATCTCTCTCTGCCACTTTCTTTCCCCCCCGTCCTTTTTCTATTTCTTTCTACCGCTCTTTCTCTCCCTCACATTTACCATTAAATAAAACCCATACTATTGCCTTTGGCATCTGGTCTCATTTGCATCTTAATTCAGATAGAGGCATTTCTAACAATTTTAATAACCGGATCATAACACATACAGAACACAAATAGTCCTGACCCACAAATCCTATTTCTTTTGGCTCAACGTGTATTTCTTGAAATTGCTTGGGTGACTGAACTAACAATACATTCAAATGATACAACTAACCAGTATCAGCCTGCCAAGCTGATGACAAGAATGTAAGACAAGACAACCAACAGACACCAGGTATACTTGCTACAATTTTTCTTGGAGGTTTCCTCTCCTACAGTGTCTTATTTCCTCATCTTTCACAGGCAGTTCTCTCTCCTTTCCTCTACACTGCTCCTCTCTTGAAGGCCATCAGAGAGCTCCTGGCAAATACAGAGATGTTTAGCTTCCACCAGCATACTCTGTTTATGTCTCACAAATATTTCAAGAAAACCTTAGAAACAAGCTGGATAATTAAAACAGTTCAAGGAAAACTCCTACAACAACCCTCTAGTTTGGGGGTTTGCCCAGAGCGGCTCTAGAAGAGCGCTGAAAATCTGGGAAGAAAACATTTCCTTCACTGTGACAGGCACTGACATAAGCACATCAGCAGTAGGTAGCAGAGAGGTACTTTTCCCCATGAACCTTCCTATCCCTGACCATAAGCTTATCCAGATAAACCCCAAGCTACCACTGGTATTAATGTAAAAAACTGAAATACATAAAAAAAATTATGATGGTTTTATTAGATAAAGTAAGGTTAAAGTAAGGTTACAGTACTTCACAGAATGACATGTGGCACTAAGGTTTACAAAAGTCAGTGCTGTTAGCTTTATAACCCTAAGTCTTGCTGAAAAGACCTTCAGGTTTATTTACCAAGACCTATTTTCTATCCTCTTGCACAGGCTGGCATTACAATACTTCCACTGTACATTAATACTAATTTATCTCAGTTGTTGCATTATTTTGCCCCTGGCAGGGACTGGTTGCCAGATTCACCTTTTTTCCCCTTCTTTTCAAAATATTGGCTTATTCTAGTTCCCTAGCAGTGTTCACAGAGTAAAGCACTGCTTAGCAGGAGGGACAAGGCAGACACAGACATTTCCTGACAACAGGAAATAAAAATCAATTTTACAACCTACACAATATTAGCAACCCCACTGCTTTCTCAGCACTGCAATAAGACAAAGGGTGGGGAAAACCCCAGCTGGGAGTCTGAGTGCCCAGGCTGCTCCCATGTTCAATGTTCGCAGCTAGCCTAGCACATACAGCACCAAGCTTTTAGGAATACCTCACCTAGCACACCTCACTCCTCTTTTTCTACTCCTCTTCCTAGCAGGATCTCAAGTGAACAAACCACCAGCTCTCTAGGGCTTGAGCCTTTTTACTCAATTTTCTAATTCAAATTACAATGAATGTTAACACACAGGTGAAAAGGGTTGTTGCTATTTAAGTCCTGTATATTAATCACCTGTGGGAGATTAGTAATAGTAACAATAATAAGGGATAATAATAAGCATGATAAATGCATAACTACATGTGCAAAAGGTAAGTGAAAATTAAATGCTAACTGCATGCATGTACCTGACCTTTTGTTTTGCAAATATGCAATAATTGGCGAGTATCTGCAGATGTGCTGTTAGTGGTACTCAGGTATGTTCTGTCTGTCTTACTGAAAGAAAGATTTTAATGAAATAAATGTCAAGATGATTTCTTGGATGACTGCTTGCACTAGGATTTGATCTCTTGTTTATACTTGCTTAATATCCATAAATTATGGCATATGTTTCAGAAGCATGTAATTACACTTGTCATTTTGGGTGTTAAATTCCTAAGCACTGCGGACAAATTGTGCAATGACAGATGGCCAGTTCAGATATCATTTATGGCAAGTTAAATCATTTAAAAAAAAAACAAACATGGAGCACTATAAAATGATCAAAGACACATGGAACTAATGTTACTTTTGGTATTACCAGCAACAGAATTCTCCTAACTTTGCTTTTCTACTAGTGCCTACTTGATAATTCTTTGCTTAAAAATATGTTAAATGCTATTGAGCTTTTCTAGGACAAGTGTGTAGCTGCATTTTGCAGTATTATTATCAAGGTTTGTTCACTTGCTTATTAGAGAGAATTTTCAAGTCACTGCTATGATCATCAGCCACACCAAAATGCTACACTGGCCTGTGTGATGAAAAAAACAAAGTATTCCTTTCACTTTTTTCTAAGGTAGTAATAAATGCATCTTAATTTGTACCATTCTGTAATGTTTTCCATCAGTAACCAAAGGAAGAGAAAACTTTCACGTATCATTTTGTACTAAATTTCAGTGAGTCACTTAATGCCCGTAAACCAGCTTCAAACATTCTCACTGCTATGGATGGAAACTGAGCCTATGCCCATGAGGGAACACTTGGCCCAGGATACTCAGACCTCCCTCCTGCAAAGCCAGTGCTCAGCTGCTGAAGGCTTCCTGACACTAAGGACAACCTGTCACTGTAGGCAGGGTGGATGACTTTTAACTTGTTGGCTCCAGCACACCAAAGAGCACACATGGCTGGTTTTTGTAAACCAAAGCAAAGATCCTATTTGATACGTTGCCAGATAAAATTTGATGCTAATTGCAGCATATGCATAAGCTGGTTCAAGGCACAGGGCAGCTCTATTTCTCGAAATGTATAGTGACTTCGATCTAGTGATATTGCATTTCTCATGTCCTCAGGCACCCTGGTGCACTGCCCACGGGTGGCAGCTGGGGCTATGGAGCACTCAGACCTCAGGCTCCTGCCGTCATTTGCTGTTCTCCTTGGCACATGACATGGTGCAGGGAGTGCAGAATTCAGCTCTTACAAAGTAGGAATAATTATGTATATAATGTTTCTTAATTTTTTTCCTCTTAATCTTTACAACAGAAGCTTTTACTAAATTAAGGAAATTCATATATATTGACATCTAACTCCATAACTCCATTTTTTTTTTTAAGTCAGTGGATCTGAAAAGTGTCCCATAACTACTGTGTTATTTCATTATGACTTGCAGAAATTTTGGCTGTAAACTACGAACATAGTCCAATTATTTGTTTTATTTGTCCATTTGACATTATTTTTATGGTTAATTTTCTGTGTGTTTTAATATTTTAATGATCTGTAGTGTTTATAGGGATGTGCCTGGAGCACTGCTGCAAATAGGAGCTATAAAGTAAAATACATTATTTATTATCATGAATCAGTCTGCCTAAATAACTATAGCATCTATAATATTCACAATAGCATGAAGAAAGAAAGAATGAAAAATATCACTGTCAATAGCTGCTGTGGGGGTGTTCTCCAATTTTCTGTATTCAAAACAAAAATGTCTACACTCCTTCTATAACATCCTATGTGTTAAACAAATCAAAAATAATTACAACCCTGTATGTCAAGGACAAAAAACACCTATATTTTATGACAGCAAACAAGTAAGACCGTTCATGGCATGGGTTTTGCACTGCAGAGATATCAGCCCTAGATACTGAAGGACCTGCTTGGCATTTAGACAGCTCAGAAATGAGATACCAGCAGGTGGTTAGAAACTCCTAGTCTTTGGAAATAGCTACATCTTTTTGTATGACTAGCAAACATAGATAGGCACTTCCAGAAGTCCACTTGCACTTCAGCCTCATGTGTGTTCATTCAGCCATTCGTATGAATACATGGGTCTATCCTTGAGGTCTATGTTTAACTAGGCAGATGAAGACAGGTGTGAGATAAATTTTGTGTTACCATTCTGGCCAAGACTTTCAAACTTAAAGAGAAAGCTTGGAAATTCATGGCTAAAGCATATAAAGGAATGTTCCAGTTTTCAAATGTTCTTTACTGTTAGGTCTCCCCATGGCACTCAGCAGGGCTTCTTTGAAGGTTTTTCCTTTAGTACTGGTCTCTGTCATACATATCTGTCATTTTCTTTTTTTGTAATTTATCCTCTCAGCGCACAAATATGTTCTAAAAGTTAAAATGAGGCCGTAGTATCTGCCTGAATTGTACTTAATAGCTCGGTGGTTAGAGTACTCAGCTGGGAACAACTAACCATTGAGTTACAGGGGTTTGGGATATGAAAGTCTCTCCTGCTGAAGCTGTTCATGTTTTCACAAACAATTAAACTTCCATTGAACCCACCTGAGAGTAATTCACTGCATAGTCCAGTATTCAGCAAGGAACGGGAATAGCTAAGTTCAAATCATTACTCTAACGAACATTTAATTAATTTTAGCATGGATGAAATAAAATGTTCCCATTGTGCAAGCTTATCAGCATTGAATAGACAGCATCTGGCAACAGCAGCGTTAACGTGCATACAGCTGTTCAGAGGTAGAAAAGCGGGCAGGAGTTTTCAAGAAGATGCACAATTACAGCCCTGTTTTGACAAACAGTTCTGAGATTAGAGACCTCCAGGGAAAGTCCTGCACACAGGAGACTGGTGAGATAAGACCTGTTCTGGTAGAAAGAAAAGTCACAGGGTGGAAGTTCAGCACATACTGAGTGCCACTGCCCTGGCATCCCTGTTTCTGCAGAGTTCTCACCCTTTGTGACCAGAACTCTTAATTTTACCGTAAAGCAGTCTGTTGCTGTGGGGACTGGAGTTGAACTGTCCCATCTCCTAAGCTATATTTGATTCCCTTCTCTGGATCCAAAAGAAAGAATTTGCCCAAGAGCCTTGTGTAAGCCATGAGTAAACACAGTTTGGTAACAGAGGCACTAGAAAATGGTATCCAAGACTGTAATTTCAAACCTATCACTTGTATTTTATGTTATGAAATTTCCAAAATAGAAATAAAACATTTTGTTTTACATTAAAGATAAGTTATCATTTAACACAAAAGAGAAAATTTTGGAAAGCTTTCCTCAACAAAATAAAAACAAAACAAAAATTTTTTTTTAAAAAGCACTACCAAATAAAGAAGCCCCCAAGTTCCAACTTCCACGTCTACATGATCAGATTCAGTTCAGAATAAAATGAATGTTGATTTTCAGTGTAGCTGTCAAACTAACTATTTGCACACCCTAGCTCACAATATTGCTTTCATACTTTGCATATATTAAAAACAACTGAAAAGGAGGAAATTTAACATTAGGAATCAGCTTTTCTAAAAGGTGTGGAAGTCCCTCTTAGCTGCTTATCCACTCCTGGTAAATAGATGAGGTAGCTAATAACCACACAGCTGACAGAAGTTGCACTATTCTTAGGGATTTTTACTCTATTTAGAGACAAGCAAACAAACTTCTAATGAAATCAACATGAAAAATTAAACAAACAAAAAAATGGTTCCTGAGACACCAAGAAATAAACTGGTATAATTGCCAGATAGCAAGTCTTTTACAAAACTAATTTGACTGTCTCTCTTCTCAAGCATTTAAGAACAAAACAAATCCATTCAGTTAAGTCGAACATAGATTTGCACACACACCTATCTTAATTTTCTTTCATCCTGCACGACATAATTTCTTTCTTTGTCATAACAATGACATTCATTTTTTCCCAATTACTCCAATATAGATCGCAGATGTGAATTTTAACAATTTTAATTTTGTTGGGCAATAATCCAAATACTTTTTCCTGACTCTGGGGCTCTCTTTGACTGTCTCTGTTTCCTAAGGGGGATGTACAGCCTCTGATTACAGGTCAGGCAGGCTTCACCACTTGCTCCAGAGACCAATGACTTGCATATTTAAATCATACTGTGAGTTGGATAATCTCCTTCATAGCAAAACCCAGGGGAGAGAACTATGTAAGAGGATACAAGGAATCCCTCGTTAAGAACCAGCTATCTGAAGTACTTATATGCCCCCACCCCTTACTCTTATATCTGATTATCAAGGAGCCTTTATATTCACAAATCCCTTCAGCCACAGAAGTGCTCTAACCAGGGAAGCAGGGGCAGGGGACCCTGGGCATCAGTCCTCCAGGGCCACTGGGCACTCAGCACCACGGGCATC
Source organism: Cephalopterus ornatus (assembly GCA_013396775.1). NCBI lineage: Eukaryota > Metazoa > Chordata > Aves > Passeriformes > Cotingidae > Cephalopterus > Cephalopterus ornatus. Next base: position 105,763 of record VZRE01004030.1, read on the forward strand.
GCCCATCAGGCTGACGATTCACTGCTGCGTGACTTGCCCAAGGTCACAGAGAAAATCTGTGCTGAGGCAAGACAAAGGATGTAAGGCTTCAACGGGCAGTACCACACAGCAAGGGAAGTCTGTCACACTCAGACAAAGCTTTGCAGCTTGCCATTGAGCCAAGTGATTATGTGATCCATACCAAAAATACCCTGCATTTTCATCACCTTTTTACATCTTTACTCTCATGCTCTCCTGCACGCCAGAATCAAACATTATTTGATGCATATGCAAAGTCACAGTAAAATAAGTGGAATAGTGAATCTTCATTCCTGAAGCGCAAGTTCTTTGCTATTCAGCCTAAAAATAGAAATAAGGAGAGAAAAAAGAAACACAAGCTTTGAAACTTGGCAGGAATGGCAGGAAATCATACCTTGAGTCACAGGGCATTCTCAGCATCTGTTCCAATTGCAAGCTTTTCATGCTACCATATACAGCACAGCTACCTTACCATCTTATTCCAGTCTCCAAAACTAGCCCCAAAGATATTATTTTTTCTCTGCAGTCTCAAATGCCTTACACATCCAGTTTCCAAAATGCTGTTCAATCAGTACTGGAGATGTGAACCAGCTCACAGATGATGAGTTTTTGCTGTTCAGATGCTATTTGGCAAAACAGTTCCCAGTGGGCTGAAATAACAGCTCTGACTGCACTTAGGATTTGCAAGTGGAAGTGTTTATAACATGCACAAAATAATGCTAGTTAATAAGACAAATGTTTACACTTAACACTTTCTAAGGGCATCATCATATCCTGTCCAACAAAGACGACATTAAAAAATTATTTTCCTTTTACGTTTCATGCTTTTCAATAGCTTTAACTTTCATTACAAACATTTCAGTTCTGCCTGAACTGAGCACAAAGAGAATCAGCCCTCTAATCCTCAGGACAATACATGTTTTCTTCACACTTTGGAAAGCAAATATAGCAGCTGCTAACTTTTAAATCCTGTGCTTTGTTATGCAAAGAATCGTAAACAGAATCATCAAAGTTAGGAGAGGAAAACACTGGCTACTTTGCCTAGAAAATTTTCCTACCGATACAAAAACATGTATTTTTATACTTCTATCCAACCCAATTTTCAGAAAGGTGTGAAGCAGGAAATTTGGCATTTTTCTCATAATACCCAACTGGATGAAGCTTTAGAGAACATATAACAGGCTACTTCTTGGTAATATTTTTTCCTAATAATCAACCCATACTTTCATTCCTGAAACAATATCCTAGCTCTAGCTATATATGTCTGTGCTCTACTAACTCCTCTTTATGAGTAGAATTTGAAGTGTTAGGTTTGTAGTGAAGCCAGCCCCTTCTTCAGCTCATTTTTCGGATTTCACTTTTGGAAGAGTCAGGCCTAGACAACTATTGCAGGAACCACAGCCTCTCTGAAATGTTTCTCTAATGAATAGCCTAAGTACAACTGTGATGGTAAGTTTTCACTAAGATCTTAATATTTCACAGTACTTTGCAAACAAAAACCAAAGAAAATTTATCTGAATAAGAGTAACCATCACTGTAGAGGATCAGTGTTACCATAACACAATGGAGTTGTTTGACAAAATTGTGCCCTGCCTGGAAGACGATTGTGATGGCATTTTAGATGTGATAGAGCCACTATCAAAGTAAGAATCTAATGGAAGTTGTTAGGTGCTTTTCATAGAATGATACCTAAAATGGAGTATCATCCTTTTCCTGGTTTTCAATTTATGGAAGAGCCATGTGCATAAATACACCAGTGAAGAAGGGATGAAGATTCAGGTTCAGCCTCTACAAACACTACTGCTATGTAACTAAATGCTGGAGGCACCTTCTGTGAAAGAACAGAAGCCAAAACTCAAAAGATGAAGCATTCCAGCTCAGAGAAATCAGTTTTGCTCCTGTCCCACAGTCTCAAGCTGTAAAAGAGATACAATAGAAAGAGGGATCTCATAATACCATGGTGTATCTCAGCACTGCTATCAGGAATGGTTTATTTCAGAGAAGATTTAGAGTCCAGGATTTCTCTGAAGTGCCAGACAAGAAATCCTACAGTGAGGTAAAAAAAAGAGAGACCCTTGTCCCTTTAGGGTTCAATCTTTCAACAAGCAGTTCTTTATTTCCTGTTATCCCCATATAAGTCCCTCTCCTAAGCTGTCAAGTTTCCAGTTCTTCCTCCTGCTGACCTGCTCATCCTCACAACCTACAGAAACTGAGACTCAGTCAGAGTCTTGCTTATTCAGCATGTCTGAAAAAAAGTTTTCTTTGGAGACTATGGAATGGAATAGTCACTTGAAAAATACTGGGAACAGTGGTCAAAAAGTAGCTTTTCTTAAGATAACAAGAGAGAAACAGAGCAGGTGTGAAAAGGAAGAGAAAAGGAGATGAGTAAGATTCCTTCCAAAAAAAAGTGTGAAAGGATTTAAGAAACTGGCACCACCCTTGCAGGGGTTTAAAATCTTATAAAGCCACCTATCACTTTCTTCCAGGGCTTCCAAAGCCTTCCAGTGAGAAGAGGTTCTGTCTGGTGCAAGTGCAAGCATGGATCAACCCATCAACTCTCTTCAAACATGAAAGATTCATCAACACTCATATCCTGATCCAGGCCCCTTCTGAAAGCATTTTATTCTCTCTATTGAGGGCACAAACAGCCAAGGGCCTCCTAATTTAAGGCCTCACTTAAATGCTTAATTGTCCTGTCAGAAGGATAGGAGACATAATATCTTGCTGGGAGCGTATGTAGATTCCAGCCCAGAGAAGTATTTTGCTCTTGGCTATTTAATTCATTCCTCTGGAATTAGTGTCCCTCAGTAAGACTTTTGTTTGGATGACTACTTTTCTCTGATAAATGCTAGCATACACAAGGATATACATTTAAGCACTGTAAACTGGTTTAATCCTAAAAGCACAATATGCTTTAGGAAAAATAATGAGAATGGAAATACACAAACCCCTAAAATCTACCACTTGGCTGTACACAATAGTGCCTGGTTTCTGATGACAGTCAGAATGCAGGACTATTCATACTGCCTTGTATTGTCACTGTACTGAAAAAATTAAACACCGAGGGAAAGGGTTGACTTAATTTAGTTCTCATTGTGGCTAATACAACTAACATTGCTGTACAAATGCACTGAAACAGCATCAATGATCCTTGCAGTGTTTCGGCTTCCCTTCAGTATGATGTAGGAGCAGAGGAGCTCTGTCCCAAGAAATCAACAGCAATGTCTACATTGCTTAATCACATCATTTCAGAGCACATCTCTCAGCAACAGCTCAGCTGCCTCCACTGTCAGACTGTCAGGACAGTCCATAACTCGGCCATGACCTGTGCCAGCCAAGTCTTAAAATTTCCTGACAGACTTCAGAAGTCAGCATGGGTCAGGAATCATTCCCCTCTGGTAATTTCCATGCACCCCCATGATTCGGGGGAATAAAGGAGTGTATGATGTGGGTGTGGATTTTCTGTGTCAGCTGCCCTGGTGCCAGGTGCCAGACAACTATGCCAGGTACATTTTGTTTACTAGCAGACAAAGCGCCTCCTATTAATACAAGATCTTTAAAAAACCTCACAGCAGATTTTGTTTCTGTGCATAAGTGAGCTCTTGTTGAACTGCTAGGCTCCTCTCAGGCTTTTGCTCTTCTCAAATTATGCTCTTCTGAAATTATGATATCTGTATTACCACAGGTATTATATAACAGATAACTCAGGGACGCCTGTCATATACAAACAACCCTAATACAGTGGTAGAAACTCAGCAAGCAAAGCCTCATCCATGAAAGGCTGAAACAATTTTCTCTGCATATGCGGTGTCCTTCATGTGAGGGAAAGGGGTGGGTGTGTGTGGGTGTGTGTGTGTATATACCAAACTGCCCTCAGGGAAGTAGAAAGAAAATCAGACTGTTGGCCTTTCATAGCTACACTCTCTTTGTAAGGTGCTCATGATGTAAAAACCTCAACATTTTAGACAGCTTCAGGGTGCCTACAAAAGGAGGGGAGACATCTCAAACATTTAAAAAACATTAATCAAGCTTCCGATTGTTCCTGTGAAATGCTTAAACACAAGCAAATCAAAATGACAAAAGAGAAGCACCAAAAGGTCAAGAGATTCTTCTCAAGCCTTAGAGCAAATGAATTACAAACATGGAAAAGAACACAGAAAAGCAGATTGCCCCTCTGTTCTAACCACTGGTTATAGCTCCTTCTAGGAATGTTAGAAGACCAAAATTATTAAATCTTTAGAGGAATAGTTAAGGAACTGATATACTGTAAAATACTAAATGAATGCATCAAGTTGCTTTTGTACTCCCTTGCCTCAAGCAGCTTAGCACAAATAAAAGTTGATGCTAATCAGTGCTAGCAGTTTTCACAGAATCTGAAAACCTATTATTTCCTCTGGCTGCAACTAAAAAATTTGGCAACTGTTTCATAACTGACACTAGCAAAGTATTTCTTGAACCTATAATTTTATCTTGGTGTTGACCCGGCATTTGCCTCTGTTGACCACAAAACATTTAACCTAGTACTGACAGCAGAATCATGGTTGAGTTAAAAGAGGTTTTTTGCATAATCAAGTGTCTATGGCTATGGAAATATAAAGAAATATGAATGTTTCTTTTATGTAAAAGAAGTTTAATTATACAAAAAAAAAAGGAAATAAAGGAATTATAATAAAGGTATTTTCAAGCCAATAACAAGACAAGATGCTCAGGCACTAAACAGATATGTGCTTGTACTAAGCACTACAAAAAACACTGTAAAATTAAATGGGACATATTGGCAATGGGTTCTTTTTATAATTAAAAATGATTCAGAAAGTGCAAATATTATCTAGAGCAAAAGTAAAATAAATCTGTTCATCCTAAGAGCTGATTTCAAAATGTTTCAGTAGTCTTCTCCCTACTAACAGCAATTTTGCTTCACACTTCGCACAAAATTTTCCACATACGTTTTAATCACCAGGAAAAAAAAACATCCTATTTCAAATTTCAAATGCCATGCAGCAGCAAATGTTATTGACACTTGTAGCATGACACAGTGAACAGAAAATGGATATATTCCAATCAGTGCAGCACATTTTTTTATTAATGAATGCCAATATGTTGTGTAAAATTCTTGAACCGCTTCTTTGCTTCATAAAAGTATATGATAAAACTTTTCCATTATGGAAAGACCCTGCAGTTAGACATGGAAAACACTGACTTCTACATCTCTCTAGAGCCTTTGAAGTCTGTAATGTTCATGAGGTGCAAATATTTCTGTAGATATACAGTCAGGATCAGGACCTGTGTATGGCTCAGGCTGCCTCACAAAAGTATGTTTGTGATCTCTGAAATTATGTGGTAAGCTGTTATTACATTTTATTTACATCATATTCCCTTCAAACATGAGATGCACTCCACTGCCACAATTTAAATACGTAGCATTTATGAAGTTCAGTCAGATTAGCCTCTGTACAATGGTAATGCCCTCGTTTCTGGGAGGCCTGTCTGCCGCTTCGTGCAGGTCTAGAACACAGGGCAGCAAAAGTGCCAAATAGGAGCCAAACATAAAAAGACCTGCAACTAAGCACAAAAATAGCATCATCCAGGTACAGCCCTGGTAACTGCAAAGCTACCAGCCAAAGATCCAAAATGAGGCAAGGAAACAATCAAAGCAAATAAACAAAATGCTGGTGGAACTAATATATTCCCTTCTAGATTTACTGAAAGAACCTACCCCTTGCATTTTGGATGGTTGCCATAAAGTTGAAAGAGTAACTCCATAAAGTCATTTGTACTTGTACGTATGAAGAGGTAAACGTGTATGAAATGTATAAGGCAAATGTGCATGAAGTGAACATTAGTCCCATCAAACAGCAGCTATTAAAGTGGGTTACAGTGGTGCAGCAAGAAGGGAATTTGACCAAAAAGAGGAAATAAGTCATTTAGCCTTGGGAAAACAGGAGAAAACAGAAGGCGACGCAAGGCAAGGCAAAGCAAGGCAAGGAAAAGAATAAAACTGTTGATTAATATTTTGGCTTTGTACGCCTGTACATGAATATATACATAAAAGCATAAGATCACAATTCACCAAACATATTGTCCACTCCTCTCAAATTGCATGCAAACCGTCATCTCTAGGCTGCTCCTAGTGTGACACTGGCTAGAAGTTGTGTGAAGGTGACAGATGGAGTGTACCAAGGAGTTCAGAAATAGTATGAGGTTTTTAGATGTGAGCACACTAGCATAATCAAACGTCTCTCCTTTTCCAGCTGATTTTAACCATTGACATGAGTTATTCAGATATCAAACAAGCAGAAGCTTTGAATACAGGGAACATAATACATGGTCAAAGAGTCTCTTGTTTCCTCCGTGCCAAGTTTTGGGGACTGGGAAACAGCCGATATGCTTATAAGCATCACACTTATAAGATAAAGAATACCACCTAGTCATGCCTGAGCAACCTACAGAAAACAAGAATTTCAGTAAAATAAATATAAGGAGGGATATAAGAGTAATATTTTGACAGATTGGATTAGTAGAAATGTTGCCTTTGTGACAGCGAAAGCAACCCAGAGACAGCCAGCTTCTGAATAGACTCTATCAGCCTACAGTCCCTTGTTTCTATTTCCCTTGTGAAGCAGCCCACTTCTGATGTTTGCAGATAAAAAGCACTTAAAATTAAGAGCCAGCAACTTCAAGTGGGCACAATCTGTCCTGATATTCATGATGAACTGGTTAAGTGGGCAGTGGCTGTGTTACTACCTAGCTTCTGCTTGCCTTTCTTCCACTATATTTGCAGCAAGACCAGCTCCAAGTTCTGAAAGTTTAATGAGCAACTGTTTCACACAGTCTTTTTTTACCAAGTACCAGAGTTATACCAGATGAAAAACAACCACTTTATGATAATCAAGGCATAACAGGTCCACTTCCGAGCAATTAATTCCATGATCCAGTGTTTTCTGCGTGTAAAGTGCATCTGAAAGGTCTAAACCACCAAGAGGTGAAATTTAGTCTGTTCAAATTTGGACCTTAATGTTTTGGATCTAGTAACGGTAAGACCTACAGAAAATCACCTGCTAAGCAGCAGTACACCTCAAAATTCACAAAAGGAGAAAGCAGAGAGAAGAATTCAAGGTAAGCCATTTGATCAGGAGAAAGTCTATAGATCAAGGTTGTTTTCCGTGGTGGCCTCCCTCCCCTCTTCTCATGAAAACACTTAGATAAAAGAATACCATGACGATGAATCAGTTTATGCTATCCACCAGATCATCAGAGAGGACTATTGACCTGTGTGTTTTTTGTTGTAAAATCAATAAAAGAAAGAAAAAAAGTAGCAAGAAAAAGAAAAATAGCAGCATAAAAATTCAAGCTGCTGAGTATAGTATTTTTCAGTATATCTTTGTGTATTCACATTTAGTGATATAATATACTTCTCACAATTTCATCAGAGATTAAAATTTCACTGGATAATAATGTTCTCAAAAAATATGTAGCCCTGACATTTAGGAACTTCAGAGCACGTATTAAAGCACTACTGAACTTCAAATTACAGGTTCAACATGCTAAATAGAACTGTTAGACAGAAATATGGATGAATCACACTCATTCTGGATATAACAGAAACAGGAATTTGCACGATGGTGATCACTGACTTTATGAAAGTACAGGCACTTAGCCCAGCTGAGTGACCAGTCTTGGCATATCTTGGTACATGTCAAGGGTACTCACTCAGCTGGGGTAAGTAATGCCTGGAGCCTTTGTGAGCGTGGGCCAAGGTCCAGGTCCTCAGCTACAGACCTGTGCAGATGCACCACCTGAGAATTTCAGCCTATATCTTTGGTCTGAGTACAACCCAAACTGGATTGTACATCTGTATTTCTGGCAAATGACCTTTAATTTCCTAATCCTCTTGACTATAACCATTGTGATTGGTTTCTATAGCGCTGCTAACCAAGGGCCTTATCCAGAAGCCTTTACACAGGACGAGATCCACTTCTGAGAGGAAGGTGTAAAAACAGATTTCAGATGCTGGTCCACCATAAGACATTAAAGGGTATAATCTGTCATTTTTTTACATCATTAAGAATATTTGTGCAGGATCTATAATTAAAACTAAGATATCTCCTCCTTTTGCCAGCAGCTGTGTTACATCAATTAAATGGGTAAATAAGATCTTTCCCCAGAGGGGATATCACGTGGCTCTCTATTGATTAAGACTGCAGCAGAACGTTATTTGCAATCTTATTGCATAATGTAAATCAGAAGGTAGCTGTCAAGGTTTCAGAAGACAAATTGCTGCTATCTTAGACAATTCATAGGCCTCTTTCCTTCTTGCTGCTCTTAATTCACAGTTAATGCATGTCTTACAAGGCTTAGTTTCTTAAATCAGTCTACAGAACTCAAAACTGGGTGTAAGCCATAGTCTTTGTGGCCCTGCATTATAATGGGTCTTAAACTGACCATTCCATCTATCATTACTTCAAAACTATGCATTATTTAATAGGGTAGCACAACTTCAAAAAAGGATGTGAAATAAAAAATAAACAACTCCCGCAACATGCATGATAGCTCCCAGGAAAGACAAGTCTCCCCACCAGGAGAGTGTTCTCCCTGTAGAACATTTTTTAAATCTTAGCTCAGTTTTGTGTACTTGATTCTCACAAGCAAAACATATGGCTGGAACAAGTCCACTACTCTCAGACCTGTGCGGTAATTGCAGCTGCGGATCAGTTTTGAGAATGAAATGAACACCTGACCACAATCCAGCAGACACTCTGCTCCCCCACTGAACTGTAAATCCATCACTATACCCTTCGTGGGAGAACCAGAGGGAAGGACAAAAATCTCCATTCAAATGACTGAAATACTCTTTGCTGATGTAAGAAACCTTAGAAAAAAAAAAGCCAGTCTTTCTCTTTCTTTACTACTAATCACTCAGTTACAACAATTAGAAAACAAGTGCAACACTTTTCAAAATATATAACAGTAATATTTAACATCACCCGAACCTTCTGCATCAAAGAAATAGTCTTTAGGTGTTTTTTGTTCGTTGTAAAGTTGTATGAAATAAGGCAGGGTTTCTGAATAGATGGAAGGAACAGTAGGTAGTAGGACAGTAATAGATTCAGACAAAAGTTACAGTCATTCTGTATATAGAAAAAAGTGCTCAACTTACCATTGTCTGTTTGCCATTGTATAGGATTAAAAATTAAATATCTATTGCCTGATTTCTTCCATTCAAGTTGATTGATTACAATGTGTTCTTCTTCCTATCTAACTTAGAAAATTTAAAAGTTGCACATTTACTTTTCCATTATTTGGAATGTCTGAGCTTAATAAAGTGCATGGAAGGAAATGTCAGAACTGTTGCCTAAAAATTATCACTTAAAAAGTGATAATAAAGTCTGCCAAAAAAAAAAATCACCTCGTAAAAAATACGCAGGAGGTTAAGATGTCAAGGAAATCAAAGGTATTATAGTACACTTCGTTTGGCTAGACATTGCACATCAATCGTACCAGATTATTACTGGCATATCTTTCTAGGTAAGGAAAATATCTGGTCCTCCTACAAAAGTATTTGTGTTAAACTCTTATATTTCATTCTCCTGGAAAATTGGGAAATCAACCCCAACCCAGTCTTGATAAGCATAAATGCTCAATATGGAGCAAATGTGAGCAGTAAAAAAATAAGGATACAAATCCCTAAAGAGTTAAAATGAGCTCTGGTTGCCCAGAATTCCAAAGAAACATATGGGACCTTAAAATAGGGTCTGCAAACATTGCTTTGGCATATTTTTCCCCTCTTTGCATTGAAAGGGCAAACCAGTCATTTCAGATTTTTGAATGTGGAAGAGTCCTTTCTTTCATGAAGGTAACACAACACAACCACCTCACTTACTTCATTATTCTTGAAATTTAAAAGAAATATAGAAAATGTTCCTTACCTTAAAAAGTCTTAAAATATTTGCGACCATAATGGACACAGAACTTGCTGCAGCACCTATCACACCTGATATCTTGTCTGGCTTAGTGAAAATAGGTGGGTCACCGTTTGCACACTTCACGTCTGAACCATCTTTTTCTATCAATGCTTGCACAAATGTTAAGGACTGCTCCAATGCATAAGTGTCCCTGGAACATGTATCAAGGATCCGGACACCTAAGGTGATATTGGCAAGAAGATCAGGGTCTTTGTTAATCTGATCAACTGCATACAGCATTGCCTCTAGTCTGTGGATCCCCTTCTCCTTCTTGAGCTCCCCACAAGGCACCCCTCTATCCCCTTTTGCATGAACAGGGAACAGTCCTCCCAAGATGATGTCCCCATCCAGTCGGATGGAGTGGGCATATTCCTGGCCATGAGTTCTTTGCATCAGAGTGAGTATCCAGTAGAATTTGGCTGTTAACAGGAAGAAACAATGGCAGGAAACCAATCGTTTCCCTTCATATACCATTTTCTCTGAAGACGCTGTTGCTATCCAGTATCCAGATTTTCTTCTTGCTAAAGGATGAGGCTGACCATTTGAAGCTGCACTTTCTGGAGGCTACCATCAGTGCCCAGTAAGTAATATAGAACCATGCAGTAGGCAGGTAGAAAAAGGGATCTCAGCAGAAGTACATAAAATGTGTTTTACAAAAGATGTCCACTGATGTAATGGGTTGACCAGCTTTTCTGAGATGTGGTTTTCAGTTGCTCTTAATTGACGGTGAAGAGTAGGGTAGTATGTCTGGTCCTGATGCCAAAAGGAAGTCAGTAGCTTATGTCCTTGTATTTTGCCCTACAGCTGAGGTACTTCTGGAAAAAAAAAACAAAAACAAAAACAAACAGTGAGAAATACCATTTAGTTCAGCAGCTTTATACCTGTCACATAGTGTATTTATTTTTTAATAGGAGTTACATTGCCTAGGTTTTACTTTCCATATTCTTTAAGTGAGCAATTCTTGGCCTTCAGTGAATTTGAACACCTGGCTACACTGTACTACAAGCCAGGAAATTGACGATGCCAGCAGAGCAACGGCCGAATCCGGGGAACTAAACATAGCTTGGTGTTCAGATTCTGAACAGTAGTTCATATTTACCTTCATGTTGCATGACATCCAGAAAAAGACTTGATCCATAACACATTGTATTTTCTGTTTTGCTGTATCATTCTATTCCAGCCTATAAAAATGTAGTAACTACTTCTCCTCCCAGAGAGGTCCCGTTTATGACAATGGAGTAATCAGGGCTCCTGAATTTAAGTACACTCTTCAGCCACTGCAGTACAAGCACATTTAATTCATTTGGATGTTAAAGTAATTATTTTTTCAGTGGAATTCACTTGCAGGGGACTAACTATATATCTAAATCTCCTTCAAGATAATTTCAAACACTCAATTATTTTTACGAAAAGGTAGCTGATTTCTTAAGCGAAAGGAGCACAACATATTATGTTAGGAAACCAGCTGAACACCCGATACTCCCTTTCTGACATTTTACTTGAGCTGAGGTCCAACATTAACAAGGTCTCTGCTTGCACTGGACCACATTAAATAGGAACAATGTTGTGCCTGCACTGACATTTGGAGAAGTCCCACTGATTTTAACAAGATCAGGATTTCAGCCTACATATCTAAACACCGGATTGACTGTTATAAATATCTCCAAATTGCCCACACTTTAATTCTCAACTGAAGGCATTTATTTATTTCAGTGTTTAACAAGATTACACGTCTGAATAAATTTTTAAACCTCTGAGGAGAAGAAAGAATTAATTTTACCTGATACTAGGTAGGCACCTGTGGGCAACTGCGTCTGAGGCAGTCTCTCAAGACATCTTTTATAGGCTATGGAAAGCAGCGGACATCCTAGGGTGCAATTCACCTGATCCCTTCCTTGACAAAAACTTTACTTATTATGAAATTGATCACACTGACCAAGTGCCCACCTCACTGCCTCTACAGAAAATCCAGACATCAGGCTCATCTGCAGATATGTACTTTGTCCCTAGTGATCTGACTAGTTCCTACCAAAAATATGATCACACTAGAAGACAACTACAGACAAAATCAGAAAATAGTTCTATATTGTTTCTCAAAAACATCTTGAATTATTTTCCACAAAATTTTTACATATAATGTGACAACAAAACTAAAAATGCACATTGATAATGTTTAAATTTAAAATCCTGGTTTTACATTTATTTTGTTACATGTTTCTCTCCAAATGATAATACTAAGCTCACAAAATTTGAAGCAGAGTTTTTAAATAGCAGCTATTTGAAGACCTGAGAAAAAGTTTCACTATGGAAAGTCTTCTTTTAAATGTGAAGATATGTCACTGTGATTTGGTAACAGAACGACTTGGAAATGAAACATGTTTAATGTATGTGAATAAAATCTCTGCAATTGAGAGCAGCACACAGGACTTTCAGGGCCTCTTAACACTTAGTTTTGTTTGAATTTGGCTCAGGGTTCAATCTAAATGAAACAAAGTCTGTGCTTTTTTATGTGATAATCCCATATTTCTTCTTTGGCTCCTTTTGGACACACAGGTTACAAAGCTAGGCTTCAGCTTCATGAGCCAAACTTAGACTCAGTCACAAATGGAACAACTTGACTCACACTTCCGTGCGGTTTAATCCAGACTCACAGTATGTTTCTTATATGCCTCACATTATAGAGAAAAGACCGAACCATTAACTAGCCACAGCTATCTGTTGTTTTGACTGCCTTAGTAGAAAAATACAGTTAAGGGTTCAAAATAGTAAAGAGTAGAAGTTGTATCTACACCTAAAATAGGTATGGAGGTAATTTTTTTTATGATTCCACAATGACCAACCAACTCATTCGTCCAAGAGTTAGTTGCATGTCCGTGTTAGTTCCATGAGTTAGTCCAACTCACTAGTTGCAGGTATATACAAACCAGACGAGGAGCAGTTCACTGAGGGAATAAACGATAAGACTACTCTTATTTAACACTGTATGAAGAACAAGAAAGCACCACTAAAAATATTCATGAAGGAAAGGAACACTGTTTTTTCTCTTTCTCAGCCACAGGTCAATTCCTTACAACCAAAGAATGACCAGAAATTAAAACAAGCATCAGTCTTTATGAAAACAAATAGTGATGAATTCAACTATTGCAACCCAAATTCTAACAACAATAGAGAAGCTACAGTCAGCCCAAGATCCTCAGTTCAGTACTTTCTCTAGAACTGGTTGAAAATCAAATGAATTGATAATTAGCATTTTTCAACATTATAGGCTACATAAGCTCTGCCTCAGCTTGCATGGTTTCCTGAAACAATGTTTCTTTGCTGCAAGTGTCCACAGCTTGTCTATAAAACAGAAATAAAATTTTAAAGTGTTCTTTTTAAAAATTTAAGACCTTTTAGTTCTTTTTTTATGTTACCTAAGAAATAAAAGCTTCTATTATACTGCCTAATTTATTCATGCCACACTGCTTTTTATATATTGATTAATATTTCTTTTTATGGAACATTGCAAGGCTGTGTAGCTAAGCAGAAAGCATATAATCTAAATTAATTCCATTTTTATCAATGAATTTTAGTGAAAAAGTATGGGCTTCTGGGCTATAAAGCCTGAATGAACTTTTCTCATGTGCAGAGATTTCATTTGAAGTAAAATGTTGTCCTTTACCAATTGACAATAAGTTAAAATTAATGCAAATATATTTTTGATTTACCAGTTTTCCCACTGTAGTAGTTGGTATTCACTAGAAACATGACTTCAGAGAAGAAATTCATACATTTCCCAAGCACAGTCCAAGAGTAAGTGCACCACAAAGCCTCTTTTCCAGTCACCTTGTAATACATGCTTCTCTTGGGTTTAATTCATTAAAAATATCTGGCATTATCAGAACATATTGCTATTTTTAAAGCAATTTCAGCACAAACCTCCACTTGTTCTGCTAGAATATATATGTATTTTTAAACCTAAGGAGGCGGAGTACTGCAAGACAGGGGAGATAGAAACTTCTTCATGTAGTGTCTGGTTCTGAAATTACTTCCTTCATAAAATCATTCAGCTTTTTCAGATATTTGGTACTCAGGGTTGGGTATTTTGGTACCACATTGCCAGAGTCAGTGCATTAGAATGTGCCCAGACCAGTCACTACTCCAACCACAGACTCACTGCAATTGAGAGACAGACTCATTATGAAATCTCTTTATGTTAATGAAAAGGTCTAAATAATGAGTTGAGAGTGACAGATAAATACTTAAATAAATACAGGAAATGTCTCTATTTTGTTAACAAGGTTCCTGAAAGAGGCATCTTCAGCTGGCACTGAAGTCTTGGCTGAAAATATATAGAAAGATTCAATATATTCATCAGGAAATACGTTTTTAAAAATCTCACAATTACAGACAACCACAGGAGCAAGGAGTACTCTCTGCAGGATAAGGAGGATGAATATTTTACGATTTATGTTGCCAGACAGATGCATCTGAACCCTTCATTGAGGGACAAAATAAGCTATTTAGTGAGAGACAAAAATACAGGAGAAAAAATATTTAAAATTTTCTTTGAGGCCAAAAAAATTAATTTGTCATTGCATTTGAAGCACATTGGAACTGCACTAAAATAAAATAAAATAAACAAATATTTTATGAACTAGGATAGGAGGAGTCCTAGGGTGAAAACCCATTCACAAAATATCAGATTGTCCAGTCAAAGCAAAACTGATCTGGTTTTACTGAATGAAAAAAAAAATAATAGTAACTTCCATTCTTAAGTTCTGAGGAGGAAAAATAAAGAACAAATGTGATTATTTTGATGTTCTACTACAGGTATATTAGTTCTGAACTATGGAATATTTATCTTGCTAATATTCATTTCAATGTTCATAATAGTTGCTTCTTTCTCCTATACAGCATTCAGCAATGAACAAATAGCTAAATTTCCACACAGACCAGGTAAAGAGTTGCCACCTGCATACAGTAACCTGACACATATAGAAGATTAATGGGTTTTGCTGACAGCAAAAGGGAATTTGGAAAACCTTTGGCCTTGACATCACAACTCCTAACTTACAAGAGAATTCTTCATAGATGTAAGTAGTCTTATCTACCTCAGCTTTTCTGTAATGGTTTGCTGTGTCCCTGCCACAGAGGTAACCTTTACACAATAATGAGGACTTCAAGGCGAATCACTCTCAGCATCTCGTTTACAGGAACTATTTCTTCCCTGTGCAGTCTGATGTCTCCCCTCAGTCTGATCGGCCCCTTTTCAAATACCCTAGAGCCCCCGCCTTCGTATACCCTGCAAATATCCATTTACCAAACAAGCTACCCAGCGAAAATCCAGCACAGGTCCTTCTGCCAGAGTGAAACGAACAGGAGCTTACGATTCATAAAAAAGAAACAGCATCGCATATTTTCCTCAGCCTTTGTTTGGACTCAGAGCTGAATGAACCCCATCAATATTAACACCTTTAGAGTTGGTTTCATCTCCAGTCTGGCAAGTGATGATCGAGGAGATTTTCCCAGGCACCCTAGGAGACCTTTGTCTGTTGTTTTTGCCTTCATTTGACCCTCTTCGAACTAAACTCCCCCTCCCCAGCCGGCACAGCTGGATTCAAAGCAGGCGCTGCTGGCATAGTCCAGTGCTCCGAGCTAAGGGCTCTGCCCCCAGAAACGCAGCCGCCCGCCGAAATCGTCCCGGGGCACCCTGCGGGAAAGTCCCCCACTGTGTCCGCGCACGACCCCGGCGGTGGCCCCGGCGAGCGGCCGAGTCCCCCGGGCGCCCAGGTCCCGGCGAGCAGCGCACCGCACACCGCGCTCCGCATCCCGCGCATCGCGCGCCAGTGCATCCCGCACAGCACTCCGCACCGCGCCCTACGAACCGCACCCCGTGCATCCCGCACAGCAGTCCGACCACCGCACCCTGCACAGCACCCCGCACAGCACCCCACGCATTCCACACGGCATTCCGCACCGCACCCTGCACAGCAACCCGCGCACAACCACGCACACCGCCCAGCACTCTGACCACCGCACCCCACGCATCCCGCAAGGAACTCGGCACCGCACCGCATCCCGCGCACCCCTCACCCCGTTCTCTGCCCCTCCATCCCTCTCCGCCCGCCTCAGGCGCACGCCGCCGGGAGCGAACAGCCGGCCACGCACCGGCTTTCTGCGCGGCTTCCCCCTGCTTTCCCAGATCCTAGCATGCTCGGCACCTTTCCCGGGCCGAGGAAGGGCTACCGCAGCCCGGCCGGCCCCGCCCGGTGGAGGGGCCCGGGGAGCGCCCCCGGGCTGGGCGAGCCGGCTCTCCCCGCGCAACTCCGCGCCCATCGCCCATCATCGCGGTGCTTCTCTCTTGAAGGGAGCCCCCTATTGTTCTCCACTTTACTTAGCCGAGCGATTTATTATCTTTTTTTTTTTTTTTTCTCCTCTTCCCCAGCTCATCCGTACCCCAGCTGGCGTCTGCTGTTAAGGGATTCCGGTACAGCCTCGTCGCGGCTCTCCCCGCGGCCTCGCTCCTTCCAGCCGGCGGCCGTAGGACGGGTCTGAGCCGCCTCCCGCCGCGGCCTTGCAGCCGAGGCGGCCCGTGGGCGGGGGACGGCGGACACATACAGATCTCCTGGCTGGAGCCGAGGCTTCGGCGGTCCCCTCTGAACCCTGTTCCCCGGCCGGGAGCAATGCACCTCTGTCAGCGGCGATGCAAAAACAACCGTCGCCCTTTATTTCCAGCCGCAGGTGATTCCTTCTTCTCCTTGCATCAACTGGTCAGTTTTAATGCGCTTCTGCTCCCCCCTCGGTGCAAACCTAAGTCTCTTTTAATGAATCCCTGGTCCCAGAGGTCAGAAGCTTGCAAACTCCAAAATGCCAACGCCAGATTTCCATGCACTTTGGGTCACTGATCGATTTTTATTACTTGAGTTGTGTTGTAGATTTTTTTGGTTGGTTGGTTGGTTTGGTTTGGTTTGGTTTTTTAACCGTGTCGTACATTCACCTGCCAACACTTCGAATGCATGCCAGCACTGGGGATGCTGTTCCACGACGACAGCTAGCCCCTTTCCTCGTGCCGGCACAGCGTTTTGCCCTCTTCCTCCAGGGAAGAAGCCCCCGGAGTCCAGCGGGGATCCTCCTGTCCCTTCCCTCCTCAGGAACACGGGGGTCTGTCTCCCCTGCGGACTCAAGGGAGCGGAGCCCACCCGACAAGGTGTGGGCGGGCGGGCGGCAGCTCCCCTGACCCCGGCCCCGGAGAACTTGGCGGCGGCAGACAGGGCTGGCCCATCCCCCAGACTGGCGGGAGCCCCCTCTTCCCTCCCGGCCAGCGAAACGTGAACAGGGCGGCGGGGAGCGCGAGGGAACCCCTGTGACTCCCTCCTCCCGGGGGCTGGGAGACGACCCGGATAAGGCGGCCCGAGGGAGATCTCACTGCTTGGGAGCTCCAAGAGTCTCCCTTTTTGCTTGCTGCTGTGACGGCACCGGGATCTCTTTCGTTAGAGCTGATTGGGGGAGGATACAGACAATGAAAATGATAAATATTTAAAGCAAAAATATAAAAGACCCCAGCGCCACGAAGCAGGTGGAGAGGATTGCCCAGGACTCCCAGCCCAAAAACCTTAACTGAGGCAAAACTCGCATTATTTGAGTGCTCTTCTCTCCTTAAAATAAGAACTAAAGGCGACACACAGAGATACATAAATACCTTGATCGAAAAGAGTTGCATATCCATATTACTGTGGAGGTCACTGGAATTATACTCGGCGCCGATCGGGAATAGCATGAGGTAATTTCTGTACAACCCTCCTCTCAGACAGCTTCCCCCAGCAGCGTCAACTTAATCTGCGAAAGCTCAGCCTGGGACAGGTATCCAGGAGAGCGGTTTCAGTCGTGCTGTATAACACTTACGATCAGCCAAGCCGAACCTGCTTCACTGACTCCTTTCTCATTTCTCCTCCCATCGCCTAAAAAAAAAAAAAA
>VZRE01004031.1:374-33829 GCA_013396775.1 Cephalopterus ornatus
CAAAGTGGTTAACATTAAATCTGTAAAATCAATAGATAATGATAAATATCAAATACATTCTTCAAGGCCTCATACAAACCATGATGAATTTTATACAGTGTTTCTAAAACGTTTTATTTATGTATGACCTAGTTGCTGTGAAGATTGACAATTTTAAACATGTATCCGAAGAGGAGGTACATATTTGCAATGGCAGTACAATGTAGCTTTTAAAAAAACTTCAAAGATTGAAACTCTGATACCATTGAATTTAATGAACGAAAACCAGTGTAATTTTGGGGATCAGGATTTTTTGGGTGTCTTTGCATAATCACACTTCATTTAATCAGTATTTTTTGCATAAGAAAATAATTCAAGCTGGATTCTTACTGTTACTTTGATTCCTATAATGATTCCTATAATGATACATTTTGGAACACTAAAACATGTGGGATTTTTACCAAGCTCATGTCTATCATAAGATGAGTTACAGTAAGTTGCTGTAGTTCTTGTTTCATGAGACTGTTTAGTGTTGGTTTAAGGTTTTTATGGCTTTTATTATTGTTATTCTTTTACATTCAGACCTGGGGATCAGAAGGGTATCACCTCTGGGTTATTGATGGGAATTCTTCTTCAAATATGAAACCTGAAAGAGATGCAAATAATAAAGCTCAGCAATTTGGTATTCTGCAGTTTCAGTTCATCAAGAGTGCACTCACTGTTAATCCTTGTATGGTAAGTTTTTTTGTTGATCCTTGTTTTAGAGCATATTTCCAGTTTTCAGATGACCTCTGAGTTACTCTCTTAACAGATTTTAAGTCTGTTTTGCAGCCATTAGGCTTGTCTTCCTGTTTTGACATAGATAGCCTTTAAAACAGTACTGTGAGAATACTGCTATGCAATGCTGCAACATAAAACCTGCTAGTACACAGTGATAAAAAAACTGAGAACTGCCTCAATGCTAAATATATTGATTATGTGTTTTCCTTTGTTTTCTGTACATGGAAATCAAGGTTGCTTTTGGATTTTTGTTGTTTTGTTTTTAATACAGAGTAACCAGGAACAAGTCCTCCTTCAAGGAGAAGATCGCTTGTATTTGAACTGTGGAGATGCAACACAGGCTCAGAGTCCCAGAAATACTTCAGCACACTCTGAACATAACCATAGCAGGGAAAGAGGCCCATTTTCAGATGGCAGTTTAGATTCTCAGGGTTTAAGCACTTTACTAGGGCACCGGCATTGGCATGTTGTACAGGTAATTGTTGCCTATATGTGCTCTGTGCTTGCAAAAGTTTTTAGGACTGAAATTTGCTGCTGATCTCATCAGCTCTCTTCTGCCATACTGTTCTCCTCTAGTATGAGATCACTGCCTTTTTATTGTCTCTTGGGGTTTGCCTTGGTACAGCGTTTTCTCGTTGCCAGATAGTAAAGGAACATTGGTCATCTCAGCATTGTGGCTAAGAGTTTGCCTCCTGGCCAATAAAAGAAGTCTTTGGGGAGGAGCAGTTAATTACTTTCCTGTGCTTTGAAAGGAAGAATAAGTGCAACATGCAAGAAATCCTTTAGGGGGTTTGTTTTGTTCTTTTTGCAAAATGCTGTAAGCATATTCAGCTGATGAATACAGCTGTCTGTATTTTCAAGCATGAAAAATGGTATCTATTTAAGCTTGTCATTAAAACTTCACAGTATCAGGCTTTCAAAGAAGAAATTATTTCTGGAATAGTAATGGAGCAGATTCTTATTTTCTCTGTAATATAAACAAAAAGTTAAATAACTTTTAATCTGTAATTCTAATTCTTCATGCTTGAATTTTTCTAAATAAAGATTTTTACAAGGTCCCCAAAATTTTGCTCTTCACACAGTACGTGAATTGATAGTATTAAACAGCATCTGATTCTAGGCATGAAAGTCAGGTTCTAGATACTATTGAATTTCCACTTCAGCTGGTCAGGTAGCTCTTCTGTCTTCTGAAACTGGTGTAGGAGGGAGAAGGCTGAGGTAAGAGAAAAGCTCACACAATTAGAATTACTGTGGGGAGCAGCAGACCCATGAAAACAGAAAGTGGCTGGGTAATGAGAGTGTACCTACCTGCCTTATGGCAGACCAAGGACTGGAGTTTGAACCCTGGTTAGTATCATTCCATGTGACATGAAGCATCCAGTGTCAAGATATATTCCAGTCAAATTCTCTAATAACAAGGCTTTTGCATATGCGGATGTGTATTTCTGATGGGATTAGAAATTTCATCTCAACATTGAGAGTCACACTTGAATGCTCTGTTTGTCAAAACTTTTTATCTTCCCATGAAAGGATCACTTGAAGGGAGAAGTACCTGGGAGGGGAGATGAGCAAATTACAACTATTAAACTGTAATATAGTATTAGCTGTTGTATGTTGTTGATGAATTTTGATATTTCATGTGTTAAGAACAGGGTAACACTTAGGCATCAGTAACTTTCAGCAGGCTGGGAGTAATTGTATTTAAAAAAGAAAATCCAACATTAAAAATGTTAGAGCCAGTGCTTTGGAAAAACATGGACATTGTAAAAATTACTTTAGGACATCATAATTATTCAGTACTTCAGTGGTACTTGGTGTAGTCATGTGGTTTTGATTTTCTCTTTTTTTTTAGATTCATAGTACGTATCTAGAGAGCAACTGGCCTATAAGGGTGAGTTATTTGGAGAATATGTTCTTGCTTTCTTAAAAGTATTAGAGGTTTATAATCGTCCATTGCAATTAGCTGAGCTCTGGAAAATGTCATCATTGTTTTACATTACAGAAAAGAGACTCTGTTGGGCAGTAAAGTATAAAACATGAAGATGCCTTACAAGTTTTGGGTCTGATATTATAATGCCTTGTGGTGTTGTACTTGGATAGGATATATCATTTAAATAAGTTCCCTTAAATAAGGTTTTGATAATTTTCTTTTTTTTTTACAGTTTTCAGCTATTGACAAGCTTGGACAGAATGTAGCTGTTGTTGGCAAGTTTGGTTTTGCACATTATTCTTTACTCACCAAAAAATGGAAGCTGTTTGGAAACATTACCCAGGTGAGAAGTTGTGGTATTTTATTCTGGGGTGCTGGAAGGTTTTATTTGTTGGAATGTGAGACTTGGAGAAAACTAAAAAAATATCTTTTCAAGTAAACAGCCTGTAGACACACTTGGGATTAGAGATGCTGGTTTTACATGTGTTTTTCATAAAATGTCTGAAAGACTCATCTTGTGTTTTTGACACACTGATATGTGTCTGATTATTAACAAGTTTCCAAATCTAAGTGTGTATAGTAAGACACTTACTTTCATATGTCTTATCTGAGAATTTATGTGACATAGCTTTGGATGTAAAGCTTGTAAATTCTGGCCAGAAGTATATTTGAGTTCAGGGATCTCAATAGCATAAGGAACTGTGAAAAGCTATGTTTTATAGGATGATGTTTGTCCTTCGCATACTATTTTTTAGTACTTTGGTTTTCTAAACAAAAACTTCATATACGTGGATTGTCTTACCATATGTCTAAAGTTTATAGAGATCATGTATGGCTCTCAGAAATTACCCATATAATGTACATGTCTGTGTGTATAAGTATATAAAAATGCATACATATATGTCATTTGCTTGCTTTTTCTTTTAGGAGCAAAATATGATGGTAACAGGTGGCTTAGCATGGTGGAATGACTTCATTGTTCTTGCGTGTTATAATTTAAATGATCATCAAGAAGAGGTGAAGTATTTTTCTTCAAAGTAAATATATAATGATTAGAATATCTGATCTGCTCTATACAGTATTATAAACATGAAAAGCACAGTAGTATTATAAACATGTTTACAAACTATAAACATAGATGGCTTTTGGTCATATTCAGAATTTATTTATTAATATATAAGTAATTATTTCCAGAAAAATTTTATTGTTACTATTAAAAACTTTTTTTTGCTGACTACAGTGAATCTCTTTATTATTCTGAAAACTTTGTGACAATTTTGCATGTTAGCATGAAGCTTGTTTTGAGATGCCCAGTTACAGTATTTTGAGACACTTTTGTAAGGTTTTAAATTAGATGGACAGAGAAGATTTACTTACTCTTTGCTTTCTAAAACTAATGACTAAAACTCCTTCCTTATTATTGTTGTTCAATACTTCAGATTTGGCTGTACTATGCTTTAATCACTCGGGAGGCAATAATAAAATGCAACAGGTAAAACATTTGATGAATCAAAAACCCAGTAAGGTGTCTTGCTAAGGAAAATAATTGAAAGTGGAACTGCTGTTAGTTTGTTGGTAAGCAAGAAGCCCGTATTCAAACTACTCCTTCTACTTGCAGCTGAGAATCTACCTGCGAACGTCTAATCTTGACAATGCGTTTGCGCACATCACCAAAGTGCAAGCAGACACGTTACTACTGAGTGTCTTCCGGGACATTGTCATATTGTTCAGAGCAGATTGTTCCATTTGCCTTTACAGTATTGAGAGAAGGTCTGAGGGGTGAGTGTCAGTATTTAAATGCTTTTGCAGTATGGTACTTGTAAATCTGTTCTCAGTCTGAGTAAATTCTTAGCGTAATACAAAGGTTTTTGACAACTTGTGGAGTCGGATTTTTGAACTACAGAGGGGTAAGTGTTATCTGTATGCAGAAGTGTTGTCACTTGCATGCATGCTGATAGGCAGATTAGGTGGAGGTAGGGACTGATGTATGCACATTTCTAACTGTCTGATCAGACATGTTCTTAACTGATAGGATGTTGAAAACTGAATGTAAATAGAAGAAAAAGGCACAAAAAGGCACCCACATATTTGAATATTTTTAAATAAAAGAATGTTTAGAAGTAGGAACTGGTGAGGTGGCAGCAGACTTGCAAAGATGGAGAGAGGAAAGGTTTGGCTTTGTTATGGTGATGGGGAGTTATTTTAGTGCAAAAATTTAGTAGCAACATAAGATATGTCAGATACTTTGCGGCAATTAAGATTAGAGAACCTAAGGAGGAGATAAAGATTCACATATAGCTTTTTTTTAATTTTAAGTGCCTAAGCAGATGTGGTTTTTTTACAGTTATGGTATCTTGGTTTCAGCAAGAAGGGACCTTTTTGTGTTAGAAGAAAGCAAGTTGTTGATCAACTTTAGAGGAAAATATTTTCAATGCTTTTTCAGACAAACTCCCAGCAGAATCCAAACTCTGGAACTGTCTTATTGAAGGGTCAATAGAGTCTTATTTGGAAGCATCTGATGTTGTCTTCTATCCACTCATAGCTGTATTTCCCCAAACTATCAAGATGAGTAACCCAGTTTAGGTTTATTTGGTGCCTTTTATGCAGAGTAGATATGAGAGCATATGTACTGATTCCTGATTAAAGAAACATCATTTTAGTGTGTATAGTAAACTGTTTGCTGGGGTTAAGTCGCTTATTTTTTTCACTAGGTTTACTTCAAGATAGTAACTTTATGTTAAATACTATTGTAAAATATCTAAATGTAGTCATCTTGCCTTTCAGTCTTAACCCTACTGCCAGTATCCAAGTTCTGCAGGAAGTGTCCATGTCTCGGTACATTCCTCATCCTTTTCTTGTAGTGTCTGTTACGTTGACATCAGTGAGGACAGAGACTGGCATAACCTTGAAGATGCCTCAGCAGGTAACAGGTCTCAAAATTCGGTAGAATTGGTGCCTGGATTTGTTAGCTTACTCCTCAAGGGTTACCTGGCTTATAAATGAATCATAAATCAGTTGTTCTTTTGTGTGGTAAGATCCAGAACATGTTTTTTCTGATGCTTATTATATAGACATTTTATGTGTGAATTGGGGGCAAGGGGATGAAAATAGAAGTGTTTGGATTTTATTTCATACCTTTTTTTGTTATCTTGTAAAGTTTGGGGCCAAATCTTGGAGGACAAATTTAATTTAACTATGTCAAGGGTATGTTGCTCTGTTGTGCGTTAAAAGTTGAAAACCAGAGCAATTTGTATCATTAGGAATTACCTTTCTTGCAGCAGCATGTCCATTACTCAAAAAATAAATAGAAAAAAGGAAAAGATAGCATATGACCCTATAAGGTTACTTCTTGTCAGTTTCTTACTACACTAAATAAAGTAAAGTAATCTCCCCCGCTAGTTATGTCAGGAGATAGGCAACAGCTGAACAATAAGCCCTGTCTTAACTCCAGAGATTAGTCAGGCCACTGAAACCATAGTGCAAAGAGAACTGGGATTTTTGTTGTCTGGGGTCTAAGCAAATTAGGCTTAACTGAGTAGCTGCGGTAAGAAGTGTATTTTTTCGTGAGAGCACCTACCTTAAGATGATTCAGAAGTTGTGTTGTCTGTGAGGCTGGCTGGGAGACATGTGGAGGTGCATAATTTTTTCCACATCCCAAAGGCGCTGGCAGATACAAAAGTGTGGCACAGATGTGAAGTCTGAACGTTTGTGCTCCCTTCCTTCAGTTCCTTCTAATTTAGGGTCCCACAGTGCTTCACAAGTCCAGAGACTTTGATACATGATCTTAGACAAGGGCATAAAAAGCAACATGCTTGTGGTTTTCTAGTCCTTCTTACCATGAGACAGCATCTGTATTCCTCAATTACCTGACATCCTGTCCTAATTTTGAGAAAAAGCTACTGAAACTTTTTACAGCATAGATATAACAGTAAAATTTAAACTTTGTTTCAGACTGAAGAGTTACTTCTTTCTTCCTTTCTATCAGAGAGCCCCTATCTTTAAACTCTGTTGATCCTCTTGATCAAAAGACAAATATTATTGTTAGTACTAAATATGACACCGCACTGTAGACAAAGCAATGTGTCTGACTTTGTGGAGTGTGTCAGCCTTTTCAGTTTTTTTTACCTATTAGTGACCTTAACCCCTAATGCTTCAAATTTACCATACAGATCCTCTAACCACGTATTTTAAAACAAAGCTTAATGCACGGCTTGGCAATAGCTCTAGTGACTTGGTTTAAAATTAACAGGAGACAGTTCTCAAATAAATCTTTAGAAAGAATACTTTGCTTTCTTGATATACCTAACTAGAAAGATTTTTCTCTAGCTGCAGCTAAATAAAAGTTCAAAATGCTGTGCAAGTGTGGCTCAACTCTTTTTGGCTTAGCTCTTTTTGGGTTGTGTATCAGTGTTAGTCTTTGCAGTCAGATACTGGCAATCATATAGTTATGACACTGATAAGAATATAGAGCTTTATTTTTCTTAAAATGCTGGTGGCTTGCCTGTGCCAAGATACATAGTTGGAAAAAGTCCATATCAAACAAACACATGGAATGAGTCTGGTGAATAAGAAACCTTCCAGTATTTACTCCTTTGAACAAGAACTGCATTACTTAGTTCTGCCTGATTTTTCTGGGTTATCCTGTATTTAATTTGGTTGTTCGTCATTTCTGTAAGGTGGTGCAGTTAATCTGTTCTTTTTATTCTGGGTTTTTATTGTGCTTATGAGTAAAATGATGCATTCAAAAACCTTAAATAATGTGCATAATATTCTTTTTATCCGTAGGCTTGTGAAGCTGAAAGTATTATGCTTAACTTAGCAGGACAACTCATCATGTTGCAAAGGGATCGATCTGGACCCCAGATACGAGATAAAGATAATAATCCTAATCAAAGAAAGCATGTGAGTAAATATATGTGGAATATTGCATGTAGCTTTAGAAGTGTCTGAAGAAGTTGTGGAAGAGAGTGGTCCAGACATAAAGAAAATAGATCTATAATGCAGGGCAGTATCCACACTTACAGACTGAATTGTTAACTGGAAGCATATTCCTATTTCATGGCTTTTTTTTTTCCCTCTAAGAATGTCTAATGGAAGTATTTACCAGTAGTGTTTATTAGTTATATTGCAGTGAAATAAACAAGTTTTAAGCATAGGGATCCTGTGTAAAATTTGGTATTCACCAATGACAGAAAATCTTTGGTCTATCTAAAACTATTCCATATGTTTATGGAGCATTATCATTTTTTGTAGAGTATGTTTACAAAGTTCCTGAAAACAACAACACTAGAAATCGATTATGATTTTTTCAGTTCTTCCGTCCTAATGAAAACCAATTCTATGTGAAACAAGCACTTTGGGAGAGTGAAATCTGTAAAGCTCAGATGTAGATTTGTTTGCAGCTGAAACATTAGCAGATATGGTATTTATAGTAATTTTGTCAGTTCTAGTTTGAACTTGTGGGCTCAGTGAAGAAGCAGAGAGCAGGTTTTTATTTTTCTCCCTTATTCTCACCTCTCTGCTTCCTGCTTAAGTATTAAGTATTAAGTATTAAGGAGATGAAAAAAAGTCAAAGAAATGTGTTGAGTTAATGTAAGTAGTAAGTGCTGTTTTCTCAGATGCTAGGGTGCAGTTAAGAGATAAGCAGATTTGTTTTGTCTTTGTTAGAAGAACATGTGTGAAGACAGTAGTTCTTAGCTAAAAAATAGTTCCTATGAAGAGGGTAAAAAAACAGAGTAATGAATACTGATTTTTTTATTTTTATTTTTCATGTTAAATAGCTGCCTTTTTGTGCTCCAGTTGTCCTGGCCCAGTCTGTTGAAAATGTATGGACTACTTGCAGGATTAACAAACAGAAACGCCACTTACTGGAGGCTCTGTGGCTCAGCTGTGGTGGGGCAGGTATGAAAGTCTGGCTTCCCCTGTTTCCCAGAGATCATCGAAAACCACATTCCTTTCTGTCAAGACGGATCATGCTGCCTTTCCACATCAACATATACCCATTGGCTGTTTTGTTTGAAGATGCCTTGGTTCTTGGTGCTGTTAATGACACTGTGCTCTATGACTGTTTATACACTCAAACCAGTGCTAGAGAACACTTGGAGGTTCTCTTTCCTTTCTCCATTGTTGAGAGAACTTCTCAGATCTACCTCCATCACATCTTACGCCAGCTCTTGGTTAGGAACCTCGGTGAACAAGCCTTGCTTTTGGCCCACTCCTGTGCCACATTACCATACTTTCCTCATGTACTAGAACTGATGCTTCATGAAGTGCTGGAAGAAGAAGCTACCTCGCGGGAACCCATTCCCGACCCTCTCCTTCCCACTGTGGCGAAGTTCATTACAGAGTTCCCCCTCTTCCTGCAGACAGTTGTTCATTGTGCTAGGAAGACAGAATATGCCCTGTGGAATTACCTTTTTGCTGCTGTTGGAAACCCGAAGGACTTATTTGAAGAGTGCTTAATGGCCCAGGACTTGGACACAGCTGCCTCTTACCTTATTATCCTACAGGTGATGGTACCTAATATATTGCAAGAGTGGTGATATTTACTAATATTGCAGTATTTTCAAAATGTCATACCAGAGTTGTGCATGTTCAGCACATTTTTAATTTAACAGTTTTCTGTTGATATTATGCCCCATTATGAAGCAGGGAAGGGAAAATCATGTGATGTAAGTAATTAGTTTACTGTTTTAAAAAGGAAAAGAGTAGCATGACATTTGCTTTTTATAATCTTTGGTATACTTGAATGTGACTCTTGTGTGGCTTAGTAGGACTTCTGTTGCTCTACAGCAAAAGCAAATAATTTAATTACGCTTTGTTACTTGCAGAATATGGAAGTTCCAGCAGTTAGCAGACAACATGCTACTCTCCTATTTAATACTGCGTTAGAGCAGGGAAAGTGGGATCTTTGTCGTCATATGATTAGATTTCTTAAAGCCATTGGCTCTGGAGAAACAGAGACACCCCCAGCTACACCAACAACTCAGGTTTGTGCTGAGTACATACTGTGCATCAAACCTTTTATGATTAATCTTGATGTTACATAGCTTGTTTGCTCGTTTGACTGTGTTGTTTTAACTTCCTTGGTTTTAGGAACCTAGTTCAAGTAGTGGCTTTGAATTCTTCAGGCATCGCAGCATTAGCTTATCCCAGTCAGCGGAGAATCTCCACAGCAAGTTTAATTTAACAAAAACACTGAGTATGCCTTCTGGCCCATCTGGAAAACGGTAATTGGTAGTAATGTCATCTCCTTCCCCACTTTGTTAGGTACCGTGCTAACACTCTTAACAATTTAAGTTCTAGAAATATATCTATATGATAGATTTGTCAGTCTCCTTCCACATCCTTTGCATTTGTGTTTTCACCGCTCTTGTAACTTTCGTGTCTCTCACAACATTCTCATGCATGTCAACATATGTGTGTGTATTTGTATGTATATATACACAGGTATGCTCGCTGACCAAAAGCATCTGAAACCACTGTATGCATGTGTAGTAATTTCAGTAGCTAGTGAGAGCACATGCCTCACACTTGAAGGATCTGTTTTGAAAGTTCACAGTTTGCAGCATCATAGTTACCACAGTTGCGCTGTGCTGCTGTGCACATCTTGATCTAGCAGTGTGCTGACAAGCTACAAATAGCCTTTTACACCTTGGGGTGAACCACTCTAAAGCTCCTGTATACAGCATTGATATTTATAGGTATTATAGTTCAGAAGCTGCACTGAGCTGGGATTCGTTATTATCTTTGTTTTGACTTTTTTCCCCATAAGAGTTTTAAAACAATCTTAGTATAAAATTGAATACTCGTAGTAATTTTTCATAGAGGGTATTATCTTAAAAGCTTTGATAGGAAGGGTCCTAGACTAATATTTGACTAGTTCTCTAAACTTGTTTCTCAGATCTGTTTGCAATGGCATCTGCCTTTTAGCTCTATTACTTTACTTTTTTCTGCACTACTAATAGTTTAATACTCAATTAACACTGCTGCTGTTGTGACTTTTGTTCTTTATTTCACCTATGTGTTGAGGCAGTGGGATCTTTTAGAGAATATAAATAGCAAGGAATGATGAAAACTGCTTTTGCTATTATACAGAAAGTCCCCCCCGCCATTCTCTGCCCCCTGCTCCGGTCACTTGATTTTCTGTGGTCGTGGTGAACAGCCACAACAACTCAGTTTTATCAGTATTAATGTCGCTGTTCTGTGGCTGTTCTGGTGAACAGGTGGAGCAAGGACAGTGACTGTGCTGAGAACATGTACATTGACATGATGCTGTGGCGGCACGCTCGGCGCCTGCTGGAAGAAATCAAGCTGAAAGACCTCGGCTGCTTTGCTGCACAGCTGGGCTTTGAGCTCATCGGCTGGTTGTGCAAGGAGAGAGCTAGAGCTGCCCATGTAGAGGATTTTGTGTTAGCTTTGAAAAAGCTACACAAGGATTTCCTATGGCCATTTCCAGTCATACCAGCTTCGTCCATTAATTCACCTTTCAAGAACGGAAAGTACAAAACAGGTGCTGTAATATCTGACTTGATAAGGACTAGGTTTCCCTCCTGCAGTCCTTCATCTGTGAATCTCAATATGTTCTGTCTCTGTTTGGCCAAGCAAAGAACGGGCTGAGCCTTGCCGCCTGGACAACTTTCTCACAGAGGGTATACTTTTTGAAGGGATTCCATTTAGCACAGATGGTATCTCTTGCTGTGATGACTGTTTCTGTCGAAGTTTCGTACTTTCTCAGGTTCCCTGAACTCGGTATCACTTGTGCAGATGTTGAGTTGAAGATGGAAATTGCTCCAACATAAATTCTGCTGCAGAAAATTACTAAAATCAATATTCTTATCTAGTATTTAGATGAGGTTTTGTTTAATTTTTTTTAATTAAATATTGATGTTCCTAATATTTGAAATTCGCTTTATGCTAGAGGGTAAGAACTTTGAAGACTTCAATGTAAAATTCCTTTGTGTTACTAATTCCTCAGTTCACTGGCTTATCTCCTTACGGCAGAGTTGACAATAGCTGCCAAGTCTTCCTCTTCTTAGTAGCAGCATCACTGTTGAGGTCTGCTGATGCTAACATTTTATCAGATGATACTCCTTCTATGCCAGTGCTCACATAGAAAGCTGATCAGAAATTCTTGAAATACGCAAACTTGCTGCATTCCTTATTTTCTTGGTCCCTCAGCAAACTAATTGAATGATGACTTAGATGCAGGTTTTAGCATCCTGAAAGGTCTGGAAGTCTGTCCAGATTTCCTTTTGGATAGCTACATGACTTTTCTATGGTGTGGTTTGTTTGTTTGTTTGTTTTTTAGCCATAGGAGAGCAACTGCTAAAATCTCAGTCTGCAGACACCTTTGTAAACATGGAAATGGATACAGGGGTTTCAAATACACCTCGGAGTCGCAGCTGGCTTGGTACTGTCAGCTGCTCCCAGAGAGAGCTTGACACTGTTTCATCCCATGGACCACACATGCAAGATGCATTCCTTTCTCCTTTGCTAAGTAAAGGTTAGTCACTCTTCCTTCTCTCTACTCATTGGAAAAATGCACCTGGAAGTATGCACTTATATTTTGATATTTGCGTGCCACTGCTGTATTGCTGCTTCTCAACTGCTGATAAGGAAAATTCAGGAGAAAAAAAAAAAGGACTTGTTGAAAAGGAAACTGAAATTTTTACAACAGACAGTGGCTGTGCCATACATCTTTAAGTACTTGAAGAAGAATATGAAATTGATACTTGCTGAAGTTCCTGTCTGTGGTGATAATTTGAGGTTCAGTGTTTTTTCATTCTGGATAGGAGTGTTCTAAGAGTTTTTTTAATCTTTGTCTTGCGCATGGATCAGCCTCTTGCACAGGTTAGCACTGCTCTAGTGCATGAATTTTGTGCTTTTGGATTTCTTTAGAGTGATATTAGATATTTATTGAGGAAGTTCAGAAAATCAGAGACCTATATAGTTTTATTTTTTCCTATGTCTGTGTTTAAATTGCTTCTCTAAAAGCTGAAATGTATGATGAGTTTATTTTTCATGTATTTTTTCTGAATACAGTCTGAGACAGGAAATGTTTGTCTGACCATTGATCTCTGTTTTGTTTTTTTTTACATTTTTTATACTCCCTCTTGTGTTTGAGCTTAGAGCAACATTTTCAACAGTATCTAAGTCATGTAATTTCCAGGGGTCATGGAAAGACCTAATTACTTCATGTGAATTACAATCTCCCCAAGATTCTAGAGCTTTCTATGAGATTCAGAGCATTTGGAGATCCTCTCCGTTTGCTTGGGCACTTTCTCATCTATTTTCACTCCTGTTCCTCTTGTTTATTATTTCTAGGGACTGCAGGAATGCACTAGGTTTAAGTAAGTTTGTTGCAAGCTCTGCAAAAAAGCACAACTAAAACGGGGAAAATGAGTTCTCTTTCCATTGCACTGCTTGTACTGCTGGTGTGCCACTATTGCTCCTTCTATAAACAAGTATCTTATTCTTTTCTGAGTTTAATGAAGGCCTTTGAGTTCAATGGACTTTGGTATGCATTTAGAAGGAGTTTATTTCTGAAATGAAATTAAATTAATAGTCTTTAAAACGTTGCAAGCTGAATTATAACAATAATAATTTCACAAGTTACTAGTCCAGCAGTGGTATTCATGTGCAGGAAGCTAAAACTTCTTGACTTCGTAAAAGTTTTCTACAGAAAGATGCATCTGCTTTAATATGGAAATTGTTCTTAAGGGTAGGTGCCTTCATGACTCACTACTGTAATGGTTTTAGCTTGGCAGTTGTCACTGTTCCTTTGAAAATTCTGTGGCTACATGTGCTCTTCTTTATTAGAAACACTTATTTCTTTTTATAGTTAGTGAAGGTAAATATTTACATTACAAAGCATTCAGAACTTTCAGGGTGTTGTATGAAGAAAAGAAGTTGGTATTGCAACTTCATTTTTACCAAAATTAAAGCTAAGAAAGAAGAATCTTTAGTCAGACTTTAACTCTTCCTACAGACTTAATTCTAGAAACTGTAGTACACAAGAGGCTGTCTCTCTGCTTTTATGATGATTGCCAACACATATTTAGGATCCCTTATTGATATTATCCTGCTGAATTATTTTTACTGGATAGAAAAACTACTGCATTTCTGCAAGAATAGTTCTACCATACAGTTTGACAAGAAGAATGCTTAAGTGGGATGGGCAGTATGCCTGAAGTAACTGTGATACACCCTAAACCCTAAAGCATTACTGTTTGTCAATATGTATAGGAAGTAGTTCAGAAATTCTGAGTCTTACTAAAGTAAGTAGTTTCTTTTTTCCCTTATGTTTCTGAGTGTCTTTGATAGGTGATGAATGCAGCATTGGTTCAGCAACAGACCTGACTGAAACAAGTTCTATGGTGGACGGTGACTGGACCATGGTGGATGAAAACTTCTCCAGTCTAAGTTTAACGCAGTCAGAGCTGGAACATCTCTCTCTAGAACTGGCCAGTAAAGGGCCGCACAAGTCACAGGTCCAGCTGCGGTAAGCAACTCATGTGAGCATTTGAAACTTAGAATTGCTGGTATGCAGCATTAGGAGAAAGAATGACACTGGGACTTTTGTTTTTGTCTTCCGAGTGGCAAAAATAAGTAGAATGTTTTTTTTCCATATAGGTACTTGCTACATATCTTCATGGAAGCAGGATGTCTGGATTGGTGTGTTGTCATAGGCCTTATTCTCAGAGAATCTTCAGTTATCAACCAGGTTTTCAGTATAATGCAATCCTCTGATATTGATGGAGAAATCTGTCAGAATATCAAGACTGGCCTACATGCTGTTGACAAATGGGCTTCTACAGATTGGTAAATATTACTTTCCACCTTCCTCTTCATTCCAGTTGTAGATAATTTGTTACCTAAAAAGTAACTTTATCTCAGTCCTAGCTGAAACATTTTGTCAGCACAGTCACTTAATACAGTTGTAGTTAAATCAGGAAAAGAACAAAACACAAACCACAACAAACCAACCAACCTTCCAACTTTTATTATTTTTTTAGGGTTGACTTTTTCTATTTATTTAAAAGAGTTCCTACTTTTCAGGCATGTGACAGGGGTACTAATTTTTAATTCACTCACAGTGTTCTATCCCATTATCTTCCTAGCCCTGGGTACAAGCCATTTCTAAATATCATCAAACCACAGATCCAGAAATTAAATGAAATAGTAGAAGAGCAAGTACAGCCTGAAGCATTTCAGCCAGTGAATCCTTCTAAGGCTCCTGAACAAGCGAACCCCAGAGCTGAGGAAAGCAGGACTTCATCCAGCCATGGCGCTAATCCTCAGAGTGATGCTGGCAACAGCAGTGCAAGCAGACATGAAGAGGACAAGGCTAAGACAGAGGATGAGGATTCATTCCAAGAAGGCAGTTATGACTGTGTTGTGTCTTAAATGGAAGATGAACAACTTCCCAAGTATCAGGTGTGAAAGGAAGCAAACCAGCTCTTAGATATGCTTCCATGTTTTGGATTTGAACTCTCTTTTGTTTTGGTTTGGTTTTTTTGGGTTTGTTTTGTTTTTTATTTCAATCTTTGAAATCTTTAGTGGGGATAACTAAACAGCAGTTTCATCTAAAAATTTCAAAAGGAAGTAATTATGATTCTTTTTTGATGCAATCTTCAGACTGCAGCTTTACATTTTGATACTCTAAATAGTGTTGGACAGACAGTGAATACATATGGAGACAGGTTCAGCTAATGTTCATCAGTACCTTTACGTCACCAACACGTTTTGAAGAAACTGCTTATATCTTGCTTGAGTTTAAAAGGCGAAGAGGGGATTAAATTTAAAAACTGTTATACTTCGCAGCTTGCCTGCCTAGTAAATGTCTGATCAATGCAGTTCAGATTGGTTTGATACCGATATTTTGTATTAAAGGACTGTAAAATATATTGTATGTTTTTGTGAATAATCTTGTACAAATACTGAAGACTGTACCATATTTGGAGGTACCTATATGTATTGTGCATGTTTCTAGATGACTAGTAAAGTTAAAGCGGAGTTGCACTTCTTTCTGGATGACGCATACTTTACTGACCTAACATTGACACAAGGTGGCTTACCTGTTTTTTTACTGCCACTTACAGATCTTGTAGTTGGGTTAAGGGACTGCTGAAGGTTATTTATTTCATTGTAAATTCTTTTCTGAAAAATGGATTTTTTAAATGTAAATAATCATCATATACTCTTGCTATGGAAAACTAGTTTAACAGCTCATACTTAAACATTTTTCAAACATTTTATAATATGCATACTTCTAACTAAGACATATTTAACTTTCATACAATGTTATGGAAAGCTGGCTGCAGAAGTCTGTTGCTTTGAGGTACTTATTTTTTCTAGCTGCTGTCCCTATGTAATAACTACCTGTAACAGTATTAATTTAGGTATTAGCTTGTTTGTACTGTGCAATCTGAACAAAAATGCAACATTACTCATTTTATACACCATAAACTAGTTTATTTTTTATAACATCACTTGATTACTGACATGGACCAAACTAGTCATCATAGGGTAGTTGCAGCGTCTGTTGCTTTTCTAGTGTAGTTACTAAATGCACATCCATTTAAAGTCTGAAAATTAAAGACTATTTACAATTAAGTTTTAAATAAATTGTGGTTTTATCATCTTTATTTCCTTTGTAGATAAGATCAAGTGCTTTAAAATGTACAAATACTAAATTGTTGCTTTAGAATGGCTTTACTAAGCCAATACAACCAGTACAAGTGCAATAATTGCGAGTATTACTTGGAAAGCTGGAGATTTTTAGTGAATGCAACTTGAACTTCATTTTAAGAGTTGAAACTGATACTGAAATTAGAGGAAGGAAATCCATTTTGAGTCCCAGCATTACGCTTATTCTGCATTGTAGCTACTGGTTACAGATAATGTCATACCTACAAGCCTGTTGTGACCTGACATCCATTATTGTTTTAAGGGGATAATACTTAAAGCTTTTTTTATGATAAAAAACTTGCTTAATCTATGTTAAAAGAAATAAAAACTGTGCTTCAAGTTAATATTTTTCTGTGGTTCTGTGGTAATGATGTAAGCCAAGCCTATCCTGATCAGCTTCCTGCTGTTCAAGATCTGTACAAGTAAAACCATACATTAACTGATATACTAACATTCTTAATATTCATATCTTATTACTATGCTACTGTTGTTTAGCAGGTAAATCTTTTTAGTTGTGACATTTTAGAAGTTTGTACTTCTTTAAGTAGTAATTATCTCTATGCAAATCTTATGTGCTAATTTTGTATTTCAATTTCACTGCTGTTATACCTGTAATTAAAAGACAAATGTATTCAACTTAACTTGATGTTACTCCTGTGAAAAATATCTATTTCTGACTTCAAGCCATCTACAGTAAATTACCAGAATTCAAGTAGGTCATCTTAGAGAGACAAAGCTCTCAAAGAAACCACCTGATGAAGATTGTTTTATACCCCTGTGGCCTGTTTTCTACTGGATGAAGCAATCAAGCCTTTACTTTCTTAGTGCATCTCTGAAGTCACACCCATCTTTTGCTTTGTAAAGGGGTGTACTGGGTTTAAGTGACAAGGGTGTGGTACCAAGGGGGACTGCAAGAACTGCCTGTGTGTCAGAGCCAGTTCCAACAGACCTGCCATGGGACACAGCTAAGCCTGTCAGCCAAGCTGGTGCCTCCCCTCTGTAATGTGTTTAACAAGGAGTAAAAAATGCTGTGGGAGACGAGTGAGGAACAGTCCTGCAGAACGCCAGGTGTACAAAGGAGCAGGAGGAGGTACCCCAGGCACTGAAGCAGACATTCCCTGCACACCGTACAAGTTAACACATGCATTACATGTTAATACTAACACTCTTGCTATTAACGTCTTACTACTGTGCTGCTGTTCAGCAGTTACATCTTTTTAGTGAGGGAGGCTGTCCCCCTGCAACCCACGGTGGAACATGCTGGAGCAGATACCCACACTGCAGCCCGTGGAGGACCCCACACAGAGCAGGTAGATGCATGAGCCCTGAAGGATGCTGCAAGCCTCTGAGCCCACGTGGGACCAGGTTTCTGGCAGGAACTGTGGCATGTGGGGGACCTATGCTGGAATAGTCTGAAGGACTACCCATCAGGAGGAAGATCCACATGGAAGCAGCTGATCAGAGACTGTATCCCATGAAGTGGACCCTGTGCTGGAGTAGGGCAACAGTGGGAGGAGGAAGGAAGCAGAAGAGAGGAAATGTTGCTGACCATTACCTGACCCTCAACTGACCATCCCCCATCCTGCACCATTGTGGGAGAGAAGGCAGAAAAGTGAAGTTGGATCTGGGAAGAAAGAGGAGGTTGGGGGAAAGTGGCTTTATCTGTGTTGCTATCCTACTTTATTTTTAGTTGGTAATAAATTAATTTTCCCAAGGCCAGTTTGTTTTGCATGTTATGGGAACCAGTGAGTAGTGTCCCTGTCTCAGCCCATGAGTTTTCTCATTTTCTCCCCCTGGCCTGCTGAGGGGAGGGTGTCAGCAGCTTGGTGGGTACCCAGCAGCCAGCCAGGGTTAACCTACCACAACAGGTTTTTTCATCTCCAAATTTCCACTACGAAACGTAGGACAAATGGGCCATTTAACCAGTTGAAGGTCAACATTTCTTTATGGAATTCCAACTTGTTGTCACTCCTCTCACTTTGCATATCCAGCTCACATGGCTAATGTAGTATTACCTCCTTAACCATTTGTGCATCATCAAGTTTTCTGGGTCTGGTTCTCATTCTGTGCAAAATTAATTGCCTCAGAAAAACAGCAACAAAACTGCATCTT
Source organism: Cephalopterus ornatus (assembly GCA_013396775.1). Classification (NCBI taxonomy): domain Eukaryota; kingdom Metazoa; phylum Chordata; class Aves; order Passeriformes; family Cotingidae; genus Cephalopterus; species Cephalopterus ornatus. Next base: position 18,868 of record VZRE01004031.1, read on the forward strand.
CCATGCTACCAACTTAAAAGATACTTTCACACAGGGTATACTTGCAAAACTGCTTGAATCAAGTCACATTTCACCATCACATTTGTCAACCCAAGTAAGCTAATTTTTCATCTGTGTTTTAGTCCAAAGCAGCCAATTTAAATGGCTTTAGAGTTGAAGTGTCTGTAAGCTACAGGTTGAACAGAAATAAACTACAAAGCTACACTGTTAAACAGAAATACCAAAATTCATGATCTAGCCAGAACCTGGACACAGGAAGTCCTTCTTTTCATTACAAACTGAGGAGAGAAGTTGTCTATGGCAATAGTGATACTATAAAAGATGATGGGTAAATCGTGTAGCATGGTGAGCTGGCTTCAACTGAAAGAAAGAAGAGCCTCTAAAATAAAGAAAACAAAGGCTGCAGACAGAATTTATTGTCTCATTTTAGTTTTCTGTCCTAGAGTGGAAGACTGTTGAAGTACTCTAGTGGACAGTGAGATGAGTGTCAGCTTATGGTGACGTTCCAGTGTTCAACACAGAGAAGTGAGGAGCTTTCTTATACCACTCTGAAAGATACAACTTGCCCTTGCTGAGTGTTCTGATTATCAGGGAGCACCTTGAATTAAGTAAATGCAAGGAGCTTCCTACTGGAGGGTGCTAAGACTCTACAATAAAGTCCACAGCTGGAGACTGAAGCCAGCTAAACCACAGACACAAGGCAGCTAAAAAAAAAAGTGGCGGACCGCCCCATCCCCACAGGAAAAAACAACAGCCCCAGATAAACCAGTTACTTAAATTGACCTGCATACCTATTGGCTTTGAAGCTTCTGTGTGTTCCAGTCTTGGAGTGAATAATTTTTAAGACTGATTCTTGCAGCTTTCTGAAAGTGAATTCTTAAAAAACCCATTCTGTTAAGGACCAGTGATTCCTGACACCCTGCTTGAAATAGAGGTAGCAGTGACTGGATCTCCCTAAACTGGCCTGTACTTCCTGCTCAAGATAAAGCTTTATGCTTGTCATGTTCTCAAGCTGCACCCACAGCTTTGACATAAGCATTGGATGCTGCAGCCCAACAGTGAACAGGGAGCCTGGCTAATTTCTAGGACCAATTCTAGGACCTCCAAGACTGGAACAGTTTTTCATGCATATTGAGAATGAATGTTCTGTTTTCAAAATGGAAGTCATGGTTACGTAAATTGACACTAAGAGTTTTGTGACAGAACACTGATAAGAAGACATGCAAGATCAGTACACCTTTCTCCACCACGACTGCATATCAAGTTTAAGGTGGGTCACCCTGCAGGCTCCTTGCAGATAATTACCAAAAATCAGATTAAGTTTAGCCCTCAAGGGAAAAAAGTACTGAACAGCTTTGCCATGGAGGCAAACTCTTCATTAGCTCTGTCCCATATGCTACAATTAGCTCTGTATAGACTTGTTAGATCTTGTCTGTTTGATTAGTGTTTTTCCAGCTTGCTTGCAACCCAACCCAGATTGACAGACAGTAAAGACAGGTCTTGCTCACACAGAACAGCCCCCACTCAGAGTGTGATAGCTGAAATTCTCATGTGCATTGCACCTATCCCAACATCATCTTTCTTCAAATGCGTACTTCTACTTGAGAGGCAACCTTGAATGTATGGTGACACACTTTAATGATGCATTAGATTGTATAACCACAACATGTACAGGCCTCCTTTGCTTAAATTGATAAAATGCTTTGCTGAAATTGATAAAATCCTTAGTACTCAGAGAGCTTCAGAAATATGTATGCTAATAAAGAACATAATAAATTTTCAAAGTCACCAAAAGCCAGAGAAGAACAGAAGAGTAAAGCAATTTAGAAAAGGCTGTGGATGTAAATTGCTTCAGATAAATAAATAAAAATTTTAATCAGCTGTTTACTGCCCCCACTAAGAATAAATGATTTTTCTACTCCTTGCCCTTCTATCCTTAAAATTATTATCTGCTTGCATTTTTTACACTTCACAGAGTAAGACACACAATGCTGTTTTATGAGAAATAAACAGGAGCAGAAGACTAGTCTGCCTGTAATCAATGGGGAAGCAGACCGACACAGAACCAGCAAAATTTTCCATCCTGTTTTTCTATTTGTGATCAACAATAAACCTACTCTAAACCATCAGTTTTGCAAAGAATACTTGGCTTTGCTTCCATATCTTATTTGAATAACCACCTTCCTCTCCAGGAAACCACTAGGGCCCCCATTTTAACTTTTCTCAGCTCAGATAATTCTGACATTCCTTGGCCGTGCTTATCCTCCACACAGCTCTAACTCTAGCTGTCTTAACAGTAGCATCACTTGGCAGTATTTCTACCCCTAGCTCAAATAAAACACTAGTGCAATGAATAAAAACAACTCAAATATGCCTTTAATCACGCTAAAAATCAAGTTTCACTAATCAAGTTTTGCTTTTATTTACAAAGAAATTTGCAACAAACCAGACATACCTCATAATTAAATTATTTAAGAAGGGTTAAATCCTGAGATAGCGAAAGTTATTGCTTCACTGAAGTTCCAGAAATTGCCAACAGGCATTTTTGTATTTTTGGCTCCCAGTATAAATTCTTAAATACACAGCACTATATCGAAGCTTCTGATCAGGCAAAACACAAAAATCAAAACTGAGGAAGACAGTAAATACCAGTGCAGCTTTAGTTAACTAGCTGTCCATCAGCTAGAGTACAGTACAAGACATTCGTTGAGATTCAAGACACAAGAGTTTTAGTTCATAACTCTGATTTTCAAACCACTAATAGCACTTTTAAATAATACAGGGATTGTAGTTTCAAATCAGATACAATCAAGTGAGTGATGATTAATGCACGTTAATGTAGAAACCCACTGGTTTTTAGATAGTGGTGGCCAGTTCATTATGATTACAGTAATTAAACCTCTTACCCTAGTCCACGAGTCAGTTGACAATCTTTGTGAATGTCCCTTGTAACAAATGAAACTGGTTGTTGCCACTATCATGCGCAATTACAGAACAATTTGAAGGAAAAATACCCAACTGGAGAGTTGTTATCCATCACAGCTCACACAAATTAACCGTCACATAGTTTTCTTTCATGTGCCTGCAAGCTTACCAGTACTACCATGTTTTTGCTTCAAATGACGATGCATGCACAAAATCTGATTTGCATGACATTAGGCAATACTCATGCAATGAACAAGACACTGTAAAATTTCTAGTGTGGTATTGATGTAGCCAAATGTTTTATATGTAGTTTGGAAAAAGACAGGAAGTTTCTTTGGATACACAGAGTTCTTTGAATTTCAGAAATTACCATTAATTATTAATGACTAAAAAACCCAAAAAACCTGGTAAGTATAAAAAAAGAGGTCAGTAGCTTCTGATTTCAAAGCTTGTCAATTAAAATTGGAAGATACTCTAAATCACTCATAGTCATTTATAAAACCCATCCTGTGAAAATAAGAGCAATCCAGAAATATTAGACATCTTTTTAAGATTACCCTTTTAGGTATTTTTCCTTATGGAAAGCAAACCTTATTTTAAGAAACAGTCAAAGGTATTAGCAAAGTGCAATACTGTCACACTACCAAAAGTCTCTCCAGAGGAGATACCAAAATTAGTCAATTCTAATAAATTGGAAGGTAACTTGAAATTTAGAGTAGATTAATTATAAGACATTCACATAAAGGAGTAAGGACTTTTACATATGAGAGAGCAAGTCACATGCTCGTGCTGAGACTGAAAGATTCAAATAGGAACAAAACCACAAAATGATAATTAGGTTGAACTTACCCACTCAAGCTGTAACAGTGAAGAGACAGAAAAAATGGTAGGAACTAAGTTTTTTAACAGAAACATGGATGGATGCATGGACCGATGGATAGATGGATGTATGGATAGATGGATGGATGGATGGATACACAGATAGATAAACAGATACACAGATGGATAGTTACCACATTCCATCAAAGGATTGATTTTTCCACATTGTGCATTTGCTAAGGACTGGGAACGCAACCTGCACAAGCACCTTAGCTTTCAGTGACTTCATCCAGTGACAAAAGTAATGTTTAGGACTTTGCCACCTCTGTCACCCCACCAAGGGAACAAGCATCTTTTAGCTGAAGATCTGACTTTAATAGGACGAATAGGATTGGTAGGTGATACTCCACATATATGTGAAGTACACTTGCATTTCACATAGCATCAAAAGAATTCCATGAAGCCTTTCCATTACAATTACCACCAAGTGCAGTTTTCATTTTAAAACACCCACTAGCCAAACTGCCACTTCGTGGAAGAATGAAGGTGAATTGCATTCACATTGACACAAGTACCATTATATCCCCAAGAGAGCAGTGGTCTTTGAATAGTCACACTGCCAAAGAAACACCGTTTGTTGCTGAATTGCTTTAAATTCTTGAAGTCTCTGTCATCTTGTTAGACAGTGCTTGCCACAACTGTATTCTGTGTCAGAGATAACCGTACCTACCCTGCAGCATTACTGTCAAAAGACAAAAAGGTCGTAAGTGCAGGACCAACCAGAAGAAAACGTCCAGTTTGGAAACCTCTCCAGTAAGGCATAGAGTTGAGGTGACTTTTGATCTTCCCCAAAAAAGTAATGTGCTGCTATGGCGAGGGAGACTATTCCATCAGAATGCTTTCCTGGTGCCTGAAAGTGAGAGGACAACACAACCTTTATGATTGTTTATGGCTTTTAAATGCAAGATCAATCCAGATCCAATTTTCTACAGGCATGTTCTATGCAACAAACTTCATCCTGCAGTTCTTTGTCCTAGATCTTAAAATACTTCCTATCTTCAACATATCAGTCTGATTACATGAAGAGTTCAATTCAAAATGAACTGGCAACTAGATATTTAGATTACAGTGTCTCTAGCATGTGACACAACTTTCAAGTGCTCCAACTTCAATGTTTGTATCTGTCTGTTTTGCTGACAAATCAAGATATGGACTCCAACACTACTTATGCTGATCCTTTTACTGTGAATCCTGAGGATGCACACTCTTCTCTGCACAGCCTTGCCACTGTCAGCCTTGCAAAGCTTGTCACACTCGAGACTCACGTCTGCCTAATGAGTACTCTCCGAGGATTATTTGCCAAGTGTTTAGACTGCCTGATGCAGGAAGGCAAAAGGGACTTTCTGAACTTTCAAAGATTATTGTAATGTTTTCTCAAAGACTAAGACACTGTTAAACCTATATACACTGTTAAACCTATAGTACAGATATGCAAAAAGTTATTCATTGGCAAGTTAAGGGGTGGGTGGACAAATGATAAATCCCACTGAAACAGCAACGCTGGAAGCCTTGCTTCCAACTGAAAATAGTGTAGAAGAAAACTTAGGAAACACAGCTTTTACAACTCTCTCCAGCTTCAAGACAGGTAAATTTTCCACCAAGGACTCTCTGTAATTTGCCAAAACTAAGCAAACAAATTACAAGGAAAGGAAACTATTCATAATAGGAAAAACCAACTGTGGAGTAACAGCAGTAAAGACAAAACTTCAAAAAAAATCCAGACTTATGACCTAAGACCATGGAGACAAGGAAAATATTCTCCCCTTAGTTGTTGGGCAAGTTAGTGGACTACTTATTGAAAATAAATGTGAGCTGATATATAAAGACGACATACTAAAGGGAGGACACTAGAGTTAAGGTCTACCAAACAAAGCGAAGCTTTAGGAAGTCATTATGACATTTTTCACATAGGACTGCAGCAGTGGTGATGGGAGGGCAGACCCAGGCATCACCAGGTTTCCAGCAGCCACGTACTCACCGTCAGCTCTACCCAGAAGTGCCAGGGTGCAGCCTGCAGCCCGTGGGAGTAAAACACAAAGTAGTCTCCTCCTGTGCTAGCAACTGGTGTGCCATCCCCGAGAGACCAGCTGGACAGAGCCGACCCTTCGTGTGGCCGAACGTAAAGAGACATGTGACTGGGGCCTGCAGAGACGGAGATACGTGTCTGGATGTATCAGTATGTAGAAGCAGAACAACCATCTGTTTTCCTACATGGTAGCACGTTATCTGAGTGTTACTACTCATGTCTTTCAAAACATGATACAACTGTCTTCTCTACAGAAGAAGCTTCAATTTTTTCTAAGCATTGAGTTAAAGGAGACGATGATGTAGCAGAGGAATATAAGACTATATATAATATAAATATAATACAGTCCTATAGCGTGTATATATATGTGCGTGTGTGTGTGTACACACACTATATATACTAATACAGAGCTATAAAATCGACTTTTAGAAAGGACCTGCTGTAAAACAATCAAGACTTACTCATGACAGACAAGGTTATCAGTCTCACAAATTAAGAAGTGCAACACAACACCCAAAGGTTCCAGTGTGTTAGGAAGCTGAATTAATTCATGTTAATCTCACAAAGCTCACTATCTTGGGAATGGCACTAAAACCTGCAGTACTGCAGTCAAAGCCTGATCTATTATGGGCATAAAAATAAACACAAATCATAGACCAGAAGCGTCAGTCACTCACCAGATACTTCAAAGCTTAACCTCACAGAGTTCAAGGGCATCAGCTCCTTGGACAGAACTTTAAATTGAATGGGGCTTCTTGGCAAAATTTCTGGAGCAGGAAGATACCAGTTTTTCCTGTGGAGAAAAAAAAGCTTGAAGTTATTCTCAGTGCAACACCCTGAGGTATTAAACATCAGAAACCAAAAAGAAGTTTCTGTATAGTACAGCTGCCTGTGCTGCTACTAAGTGAAATACTCAAAGGCTTTTGATTCTAGCAGAAGGCAGATAAAATCAGCAGCTTGTGGTCAGACAAATATTTAAAGGGTGTATTAATAGGAAAACAGTCACCAGTGTATTCATTCATTATCTTAATTTACCTCAATTTACAAAACAAATAAGCAAGAATATTTGCACCTTCAAATTGCTACACTTTTGCTCAAAAGATTCTTGGGGTACGAGCAATAGTCACAGCAGCTGGTTTTCTTCTGTGGAGAGCTGGTACTCTAGATATCATCTGCTGTCAGCTGGGGTGAAGGGGGCAAGAAGGGAGGAGACACACATAAACTCCTACTGTGAGCTGCCTTCAGAGGGCCCCCCCTTCACCTTTTTCTCCATTGGTGCTTACGTCCATTCTCCACAAGTCAACTTCTACAGCTCCTGCAGCAATCTCTTGCAGAGACTCTGTCAGAAGACACTGCACCTAAGCAGAAGTTTGCCTTCTGAAGAGGAAGAATTATTTACTTTTAGACTGAGATTAGCCTTGCTTTTTCTTTCCTTACACAAGCAAGATTGCATAAACAACCAATGTGCTTTGCAGTTAAGTGCTCAAGTGAAGCAGAGTTCACACCAACCGGAACATGAAATGTACTGGCAGAATCCAAGGAAGGCCACAGAAGGGAGCCTGCTCCTCACATGGAGTTCTAATAGTGTCATTAATTTCAGGTACATGGGGAGTTATGTGAGATATTCCATTATAATCAAATCCATTAATCCATATACCAGAGTCACTTTTAACCACATTTCCATCTAGATCATGAAACCTTCTGCTTGTGTGCTAGAAGAAAAAAAAGACACAAAAGCAATATGATAGAGCCTGCAGGGTTTGCAAGAGTCAGAGGTATCTCCGAAATATCCTGTGTCAATCCTTCAGGTCTACTGCATTTTCAGTATGCACTGAACACATATCTAAGTATTTAAGAATGTAAAGACAAGAATTACTGAGATCAAAAACATACCATGAAAACACATTCAGACGATGACTCTGCCTGTATTAGCTCACCTCCCGTGACTTTTTATATTACCACTGTTCACTCAACTCTCCTACTTAAACCTCCCTAAAATACTCTGCTCTTTTGACACAAATGAACTGAACATTTAGACTGAACAAGGGAAACTTAACAGCAATTCTTTCAATACCAGGAATAATCATTAGAGCTTTTAAATCAAGCAAGAAAGGAAAGGTTACTTTTTTCTGGGGTGGAAGAAGTGGGGGAAGTTGAGCTTTGAAAAAACCAGACACTCTTGCAACCACAGAGGCAATATGACATGGAAAGCTTTTCTTACCTGGAGAAAGACTCGTTTAGGTTTTGGATTAGCTGCATCTGAACTGTAAGGAAAGAAGATTCCACTACAAACAAGAATGAGAGTGACTACAAACACAGTAGTTAAAGTTACTAGCGTCGTTTTTGTACTTTTGACAAGGTAAATGAAGTTAACCTAGAGAATAAAAAAAAAACAGTCCAGTTATACAACTACAAGACTTAAGAAATAAGATACTACTTGTATAACTCTAAAATTCAACTGTGGAAGTGCAAGTACATAAAAAAAAATAGCCGCAAGTATCACCTGACACAAGATACTTCTTTGTAAACTCAGTATTTAAAAACAAGAGAAAGAGTGAGTACTTCCTGAAGCTTTCAAAAATTTCCCATTTTTAAAACTTCTGCCAACCAAAAACCCCCAAACTAGAACCTTCCCAGGTTCTCCGGCAGCAGAAAAAACCCTCAAATCTGAGAATTCTCTTTGAAGTGTCATGTATGCATTCTTCAGCCACAGACTACACCTAAAATAAACGCCTGCTCAAAATTCACCATCACATTTCATATTTTACACCAATCTTTACTGTATCATCATACAGCAACGTAAGACCTGCTTCAATGACTTACATAAAACATGGAACATTTGACAGGTTTTCAAGAACTTTACTGTAAGATTTAAGATATTGTCTAATTATCATTAACTTCTAGTATTAATTAAGAAAAAATTTTTATTCTAAACTCTCGAGAAAGTTTAAAGATTTTAAACAACATTTTCAAATTCTACTTACAAAATAGGATGACAGTATCATAGTGAAGACCACAATAAATCCTGCCAATACCACATCTGGTGGAATTTCTGAACCACTTCGTCCCATGACAGGTGTAAACATTTCAAACACAGTCCAACTAAGATACAGCATATATAGATAGGGAACAAACATCCCCAGCATGTACATCACAATAAACTTCATCGTGGCACCTACAGGGGACAGAAAAAAGACAAAAAGGAGTAAAAGCTCAAAAGGACACAAACACACAGCTTTACTGATATATCCATATACTGCTGCAAGGCCCAACACACAATACTGGTCCTCACCCCTGACATGGATATAGAAAGGAAATCTCATTTTGTATAGCAACGGCCAATATCAAAATCACCACGAAACTATTTTGGAATTACAAAAAAAATTTAAACAGGTATTCTGACCCAAATATTCTTTAAATATTACATTGTTTTTTAAAAACCCTTACGGTCCATCAAAGTATCTGATCACTTTTTAATAAACTCACATATCGTTCTATTGGCCTGAGACACAGGATGTTTTTCAGTGTATTTTTTAAAAAAAGGCTTCTCACACTTTAAAACTATCTTTAGTTTAAGAACATTTTTCTTGTTACAAAATTGTGACACAGTTAATTTGACTGCTCAAATGCAACATTTGGAATTTCTTTTGCTTGTAGGGGCAGAAGTTTTGAAATACAACCTCCGCCCCTCAAAACTCATACCTTTTTGGTGGAATTCCTTGTGGATCATCAGCTTAGTGAGTAAAGGAAATGCTACCCATAATGTACAAATGAATGCTGAACAAAGGCCCATCTGAGTCATCACAGCTAATGCTATAGACCAAATCATCAATGAGGCATCAAAAAAAATATCGCCCAGGTACTGCTCATTCATATTCTGTAACACAAAAAGCAAATACACTTCATTATTGAGCACATTCCATGGACCCCATCTCATCAGAACACCCAGAAAAATCCTTATTTCTTGTATATAATTGTTTTCCTTGGGCAATTTCCTGTTGACAGTTTTGACAAGCATCATCTCACTATTTTCTTACTATTTAGAGTTACCTGTAACAGCATACTTTTTTTATTATTTTTTTAAATCTGCTGACATAGCTTGAAAGAAAATTACCTGGGCTGGGGCAGAAGAAGGAAGGGAACTACAAATGACAATAAAAGGGACACGCAAGGCTAGTGTTTCAAGTACACAGGCCAAGAGGGTCTTTTAATAAAAACCATAATAACATCGCAAATTAAAAAATTACATAGTACTTCTGCGTGAAAAAGGTATCTACACCTCCCGAGGATCTAAACTTGCTTTTGAACAGCAGCTGTTAAAAGACTTCTTATACGAGCACTAACATTAGTGCACAAATATACTGGTGCCTTTACAGGTTGTGCCACAATCTGCCACCTCAGAAGCCTGCTTTTTAAAATATGTTATTTGAGTAAAAGATAAAATATGTTATTTATTTTGAATAAAAGACATGCATAGGTGAGATAATTCCAGATAGATTTAAAAAAAAAAAAAAGGAAGAAGGAAGTTTAACCATCAAAAATGTGGTTTGCTTCGGTTTTTTGGATTGGTTGGTTGATTGGTTTCGTTTTTTTAAGTTACATGGGCAATGCTGCAGTGTTTGCAGTGTAAGATTCCTAACTGGAAAACCTGCTAGTAGCAAGAAGGAGTGCTTGCATGAACAATGGTTATCTGAAAGCACTTAGTGCAGTTTTGGGGTGAGGGAAAAAAAAAAAAGAGGGAGGTGAAAAAACATGAGTTGCCAAACCTATTTCAAAACATAAAGCTTATTCCCAAGTTCCTGAGCCATGAACAGGCACTGCCTCTGACAGCCAAGAAGAGATAGGATTCCAAAATTTTTATGCAACTCTAAGTAAAACGCAACTTACAAAGGCAGCATAAACTGTGCAGTGTAGTGCAAGCTACAGCATGCAAGGCCTGTGACTTCGAGATGGCTGATCTGATGACGAGGCATGAGATAAATCCAGACTCTGGAATGTCTGAACAGTTAGTGAAAGTACCAGCCAGCTCATCCAAAGGTCTAGAAAACATTGCATCTAGTTTATAAATGGTTCACCTTTTCCACAACAGGTCAACACCACACACGTGTATTTGGTAACATACGTGTACCAGTTAACACTTTCCCTCCCCAAAAAACTAAAAAAAAAAAAAACCCACCTCCAGAGAAAGACATGATGGATCTACCCAGAACTTCTCATACAATCAAATCTCACCAAGTTCTTAAAACTTTTTCAAACATTTGGATGAAGTTGGATTTGGCTGACAACTGAGGTTTCCCAAACTCCTTGTCCAAAGCTCATACAAATGGCCAAGAAGTAACAGCAAGATGAATGACTAAATATTACTGCACCTAAATCCTCAACCTAGCATGCTTGAGTAGTCAACTTCTGCCCTGGAAGAGTTGTCATCTATCAGATATTTCAAGGCCCTATTTGTTTTTAATACAAACCCATAATTTAATAGATAGGAATGTTATCAGCTATAATTACTAAATTATTATGCAAGTTAAATTGCATTGGTTAGTCATAAAAGAGAATTCTAGGCAGAACAGTTAGACAGACAGTAAACATGACAAATTACAGCAATGGAAAGGTAACACACGCCAAATCCTCACCATCTTGCAGGAGCCTAAATGACCTTTACCTATTGCAGAAAAGAACACAGACAACCAAGAGCTCTGTTCCATCTCCAGCTGTGGTCAAAACAACTATAAATCAGAATAATCACAGAACTGTTTAGGTTGGAAAATACCTTTAAGATCATTTGAGTCCAACCTAAACCTCGCACTAACAAGGCCACCAGTAAAACATATTCTTAAGTGCCACAGCTACACGTCTTTTAAATACCTCCAGGTATTGGTGACTCAATCCCTACCCTGTGTCAGTGGCTGATAATCCTTTCCATGAAGAAATTTCTCCTAATATCCAACCTGAACCTCCTCTCACACACCTTGAGTCCATTTCCTCTTGTTCTATCAATAGTTGCCTGAGAGAAGAGGCCGACCCCCACCTGGCTACAACCTCCTTTCACAAGGAGCACCAGAATGTCCTTCTTGGAGCAAGCAGACCAAAACTGGACATAAGATCTGAGGTGCAGCCTCACCAGTGCCAGGCACTGAGAGACAATCACTGTCCTGGTCCTGCTGCTGACACTACGGATACAGGCCAGGATGCCACTGCCCTTCTTGTCCACCTGGGCACACTGATGGATCATGTTCAGCTGCTGTTTAACCAGCACCCCCAACTCTTTCTCTGCTGGGCAGCTTTCCAGCCACTCTGTCCCCAGCCTGTAGCACTGCCTGGGGTTGTTGTGACCCAACTGCAGGACCTGGCACTTGGCCTTGTTGAACCTCACACCACCGGCCTTGGCCCATTGATCCAGCCTGTCCACATCCCTCTGCAGAGCCTTTGAGGGAAGAGTGACTACTCAAATTTTTACAACAGTTTCATTTAGAAAGCTCTATACAGCACAGATTACTGTATTAGAAGGGGGTATGGCAGAGGTAGAAATTCTGACAAGATATAAGAAATAAGCTCTCTCATGAACCATCTAAAAAAAAAATCATATTATTTGCTTACAGGTTTAGGAATATAAATGACATCACCAAAATGACACGCATAATAAAAGGATAGAATTAAACAGAAAGATGGAGTTCCACATTTTTCAACAAAATACAAATGATAAATCAGATTAAATAAAGCATTAAAATAATGGAAGAGACACAAGAAGGTACTGTACCATAATAAATTATTAAATACAGGGAACCTGTCATACAAGTATATTCAGAGGCAAGAATCTCATAAGATTCAAAGAACATTTGAATAGATGTGTAGATTCTGTAATTATCAAGAACACTGAAAAGTATCAAAAATATTCTCCAGCTGTTCCTTTGATCTCTTATCACTGAAATGACGACAAGAAGGAAGGTGCAGATAGGGCAAGAAACAGTACCTTGTACTGTATTCTACTAGACTTTTACTTTTTTTGTGAAGTACCTCCTAAGGTCAAGGCTGCCTTAAATCACAAAGTTCTTACCTCTCTGATTTAGTAGAGCAATCCCTATGTTTAGACAAAGCAATTTTTACAGTGACAAATTTTTTCCACCTTTTTAATCAACCCAAAAATTAAGTCTTCAACAGATTAAACACTATATTGCCCTTCAACATTAACAGCAAAGTCAAGCCTACCTTGTAGAAGAACTTCTTGGCCAGCATATGCACAAGAATAAGCTTAGCTGCAGCTGCACTGCCATAGAGAGACACAGACACATAGAAATGTGTGTACCAAGATAGAGCCCGTCCAATGACAGAGACAAACACTGCCACGATAAGCACAGCCACCAGTGTGCAGACCCAACTTGTCAGTGTAAAGCCAAAGGCAGTAAGTAATTTCTTCAGGTTATGAACAGCTGTGAAGAAGAAAAAAGTTTGATTCAACAATCATGTATTCTACTGCAGGCTATCATCAAAATTTTAATTACCCCATAGTATAATTACTTTAATGATGAAAAGAAACCTGCATGAGGAGTCCACTCTGAAGACTTCTTAACAGCACGGTCTAAACCCCTTAGTCTATTTCTTTGCATGCCTTTTTGTAGTCTTCCCCACTGCAAGATTTATTTCCAGAATATTGATGTATTTTGCAGATTACTGTGTTCCTGATAGTAAAAATATTACTAGGGAGTCAAAGCAACCACTCTACCATTTTTAAGTCTCAAAAACAACAAAAACAATTGAAAAACTGGAGTTGTTTTTCTTGTAACTTTTTCTTGCTCCAAAAATGTTTTCTGGATTTTGAGGGAGAGGTGTGTTTTGATTTTTTTTTTAAACAGGTATGTTCCTACACATATCTGAAAAGGTCTAACTAGAAGATTTAAGTTGGTTTACACCCTTTATTAAACTTTGTTGTCATTTTCCCCATTTGTCATTTTCATATTTACTCCTGCCTATGGACAGGTGTTAAAGAAACATGATTCTGAAGCTGTATCTGAACTAATAAATCAAAAAATTGATACTAAGTAATTTTATTTTCAATTTTCAGATCTTTAAAAGATTTAATTTTAATCTTCATGAAATGATAAGGCACAAAATCATGATTCATAAATGCTAAACATCTAGGCTGATTATATTCTTTCATCACCATAATTATTCACAGTTGAGAGATTTAAACACAAAGCAAGTCCTGTGGCATGCTGCATGGCTAAAATTTATTTCTGAAGCTTGTCTAAAAAGACGCCATAATGGCCTGAACACTTTTCCAGCTACACTTTTTCATCTATCAATTGCTATTCGTTAAAGAGTAATGTGATTGTTTTTTAACAAAAAGCTAGACTTACCTCTAGTTTTTGACTGTAATACTTTTTTGCTTAAATAAATAAAAGCAATTGCTGCTGTAACATAGTTTATGATTGTACCAATGCGAGCAGGATAAGCCAGGACAAATAAACCAAGCATATCAAAGAACACAACATTTCCATGTCGATACTCAAAAGATTTAGCCAACTTTTCTGATGTTGCTAGGTATTTTAGGACGGCTAGAATATTGTCACCTATTAAAAAAGCAGATACGCAACATAATTACATCGGGGTTGGTAAATCAGCACACAGCGGTTTTTTTAAATATAACTGTTCTTAAAAATTGCATAGAAATATTCTCAACAAAGACATATGAAACCGATTATTCTCAAAGTGGTATCTGACAGTACACACAGCATAGTGTAATCTATATGGCTGTCACTGAAATGAGGATAGTTGGGAAGCTTCATGCACTTAAAGACCATTGCAAATTAAGTCAGGTATTCAGCCCGTAAGTACTTCTTCAGTTCTGATATTTAGCATAGGACTTCAAGGCTAACTCAGAGAAAAATTTATAGTTTCCTTATCTTCTTCCTCTTCTCATTGTCTCTAAGCGACACTTCCATGTTTCAATGACCATGAGTTACCTGCCTTTCTTTCCCTACGTGTTCGTAAAAGCAGAAGACAAGGTGACTATTTTCTTTTGTAGCCTACAGGCACTAATCGCTTTTTCCTTCCCCACAGCACAGCCAAAACACATGTAACCAAATGACAACAATCGTTCTCAACTTTCATTTTGCTTTTAGTTGACCATTAAAA
>VZRE01004033.1:132-26439 GCA_013396775.1 Cephalopterus ornatus
CTGTCAAACAGCACCCCCAGGTCCTTTACTGCTGGGCAGCCACTCCTCCCCCAGCCTGTAGTGCTGGGTCGTTGTGACCCAAGGGCAGAACCCAGCCCTTCGCCCTGTTGAACATCACAGATACATTGGCCTCGGTCCATGGATCCAGCCTGTCCAGATCCCTCTGCAGAGCCTTCTTGCCCTCCAGCAAATTAACGCTCCCACCCAGCTTGGTGTCATCCGCAAACTGACTGAGGGTGCACTTGATCTCCACATCCAGATCACCGATGAAGATATTAAACAGGACTGTCTCCAATGTTGAGCCCTGCGGAACAGCACTAGGGGACTGGCCACCAGCTGGATGTAACTCCATTCAGCACCACTCTCTGGGCCTGTCCATCCAGGCAGTTTTTTACCCGCATTAGCAACATATATTTGTTGTAGCTGTAGACTATTTTATATACCTGACATTATTAACTTGTTGTTTCTATAAGGTATTTTTCTCTCTTCTATTCACTGTAGAATGCAATATCCAAGGTTTACTAGCCCAAGCTCCAGTGCATAACTTGCTCACATAGAAGACTGAATTGAAGTATTAATTATGTAATTTTAGCTGATTGAGTTACATCCCTAAATGGATCATAACTATGACTGTGGCAGTATTATTCCATCAATAATTCAAGATGAATGTCCCACAAAATAAAAAGAGCCCTTTGCTTTCCAGGAGGAGAAGAGAAACAATGTTTCATGGGTCATCAAAACAATGACCAACTGCATAAAGTTTCACATAATTTATGCAGAGGAAGCTTCTCAGTTCTTATTGATGGACCACAGTAAGATGCACAACCGCATGCAATGAGCTGATCATAAAAATAATTCCAGTGTAGCTTTCAAGAATAAAAAAAAGCTTGAAAGATTTTTGGTGTTAAGAAATGGTAAAATGGAGAAAAACAAGGGAAATTGCTTTTCAAGGCTGATGCTGAAAGAACAAAAAGCACATGATGGTGTTATACATATCTATCACTTTCAACAGCAAATTAAGTTCTGTTGTTTTCCAAGATTTACCCATAGATAAAATGATAACCTGGGGGCAGGGGAGAGTATTGTGCATTACCAACAATATATTACTTTTTTCAACAGAGAAAACAATTAGAAGATTTGGTGAAAAGGACATATTTTTCTCTGTGGGCAGTGATGCCTCAAGCCATGGAAATACCAAAATGTTTTCTACAGTTAACTTGTTTCTACAGAGATGAAAGAGGAATATTCCATCATCTGCTTAATTTTTGTAAAGAAAATAATGAAACTGCAGTAAGAGCACTTGAAAATATTATTTGCAACCAATAATGGTAATACTAAATTCAGAGGGCATGCGTTTCCCTGCAATCTAATTAGCAAATACTTCTTCCAGGTGCCTGGCCAGTTCATGAAACACAAGCAATAGCAAACACCATACAGATATGTCATCCTTCGATCCCAAGGATTTTCAGTAATTTTCTCCTTCTCCTGCAGAGTTTTAGACGTTTAGGATGTACTTCATTCTACAAAGCTTTAACTACGTAAAAATCCTGTGGCATACTTCCACAGTGCATACTTCTTTTCACTTGCAGATAAATGTATCTCAACACTTTTCTTAGGTGTTTTTTAGAAATAAGAAGATGGGGGCAAGAGACCCCTTCTGTGAAAACTTATTTTTTTACTATCCAGAGTCAGAGTAATTTGGTTGCTGGTTTGTTGTTTTTTTCCCCCAAATTATTACCTTATATGTGACACATTCAGTGAAAGTGAATTCCCAGAAAAAAAATCCAGCAAAATCTTGGGTCCTAAATGCAAATTTGCTCTGAAAACTAATTAAGGCAAACTGAAAAAAGGCAGAAAAAACTTCAGCTTCTTGCAGTTCCAGATGAAAGGGCTGCATACCTAAATACATGGACTTAGTTGTCCGTTTTTTGTGCAGTTACAATTGGTCCATCTGCACATATATTTCTTTCAACTGAATACATAGATAAATACTAACAAAGTTATAATCCTGCTGTTTTGATTAAATTATCAACCTATCCATATGTACCTTGCAAAATGCTCATCTATTTTCATCATAAACCAGTAGTACCAAGCTACATGTAATTAGCCACATGCTAATTACAGTATCTTAAGAAGAAAGTTCTACTTGGTTAACTTTTTTTCTTTAATCAATCAAACCTAATTTATAACCTAAGTTTGGATGTTCAGTGGGGGATGAGGGACACAGTCTTAAAGGGAGGATGACAAGAGATAGGCATCACATAAAAAACGGTGTATGGGCAATAAATTTTTTGATCAAAACTCCATTCACAAATTTCTTGTTACCACACTTTGTCACCTTCCTTCACTCTTAGATGATGTTCTTCCTTCGCCACATAAAACCCTATAGTTATTCACAGTAGTCACATAGTGCTGCTAATAAGACTTCTCAGCAAGTATGAAGTCCACGATATGGGCTCCAATTCAGCAGGCAACTTCATCACATCTGCACGTTTAAAATTTAGTTTTAGTTATTCAGTTATTAATGCAGCTGGGGGGAAACGTGGAGGTGACTTCTAAAGGGTCTGCAAAGATTTTCTACAGATAATCTGAGCAGATGGCTTATAGAGCATTCCATACTTCTTGTGGACTTTAATAATTGCTTTTAAAGATCATTGTTTTCTTTAAGTAGCACAAAGATTGTCCAATAAAATGACCATTTTTTTTTCATTGTGCTCATGCATTTTTTTAATATCGATTTTAAAATTTCTTGAAACAGCAGTGAAATCATGGTCCATTATTTGTCATGTGGTTTTAGTAACTATATAAGATATTCTCACACTTGTCATTCACTGAATTAAAGAACCAGAACAAATTGACTAATTTTATCTTACTTTCTAAGAAATTCTGGTAAAGAAAAAGCTAGAAATCAAGACATTATCTCCCTGTTCTTTCACGAATACCCAGGAGCTTGATCATTTCCCTTCATCTCTTTTTATGTTAGGTTTCTTTTCTGCAGATGAATGATCTTCAAGGACTGCAGCTCTTATTATTATGCACTGGTGTTATTACTTTGTGCTATTGCCCAGTGTCATAGGATGATTTACTTTAGCAGTTAGAGTGCATGAAAAAAATTAATCATTTTCATTTTTAACTTGACAAAGACAGAACTTTGGGTTGCTTTCCATAATTTATATCACCATTCAATCCTTTCGTCTTTGTACTATCAGGATTAATGTTAGTGCCAATGCTACTCTATTTGTCTGAAGTAGCTTACTTTGGGGTTTTTCTTTCTGTTACTGAGCTGTTCTATGAATCCCTTTTGATGTCCAAAAGCTATGCAAGGTGTGTAGGAGTGTTCCCCAACCCCGTTTAAGGGAAATTTTTGTTGTTTCTGAGCAGATTAGAGACGGCTGAGAGCTCTGAGTTAAGCTCTTGACTGGGCGTCATATCTTTCCAGAATTACCTCTTTGTATTTGAGAGGGAAAAATCCAGGCACTCATTTAGCAAGCTTCTCAAAAATATAATGTCTGACAAAATATCAATGTACAGTATTTCTGAATTAAGCTCAGAGTTTATCAGGAGAAAGCACAAAACTTTAATTTATTGAGAATGTTTCACTCAGCCACACTGAATCTGTACTCTGTTTCATTTCAGCTCTAGCCATTATTAAGGCAGAGAAGAAATGGAAGAAGGAAGATAAAGGCCTCAGAAAAAGCAAATAAACGTAAGTTAATGTGAGAAACTGAACCAATAGATGAGTAAATCCTATACTAAATCAGAGATGGCAAATAATATGTGAGATTAATTTTAAAAATGCAATCAAAATCAAAGAAAGGGGCATCTTAGCTTTAAGTTTTAAAATGTGCAAACTATGTGATACACAGAAAAACTATTCCAGTCAAATTTGAAAAAAGTTATAGAATATAAAATATTGGTTTAAATTAATTTGGAACTATTTAAAAAGCAAATTGTACAACAAATACTGCATCAGACAAAAGACCAAGTTTACCACAGTGAATTAAAAAAATAGAAGATAAATGAACGTGATACAGTGTAAAATTAATGGATGATTATAAATAAAACATGATGCAATTCAAACTATGGAGAAAGTATCATAAGAAGTCAACTAGTAAGATAGTATTCACAATAATTACTTTTTAATATAAAGAGGAAACTATATAAATAAGGCTATTTATATAAGGACAATTTATATAAAGAAGAGACTAAAGACGGAAACAGCAATGCAAAGTTTACTAATCAATATGCATTGCTTTCCCACACATGGTTAACTTGACAGAGGATAGAGTTTGCTATAGCTTGCAGATAGATGATTCAGGCACCAAAACTTGTATATAAACCTAAAGTATGCAACAAGTGAATACCACAATTGCATGATATATAAACGACTTAATATGTTATTAAATTGAACTAAATGTATCAGCTAATATTGGCAGTACCATTCTTGATTTTGGAGTCTGGTTTATGTTATACAAGACCGTGATCCTGTAAGTGAGCATATCCCTCCAATGCATACCCATCACATACACATTCTTATTTTCCAGTGGGCAAGATGCTGTGACAGCGAACTTTTGCACATAAAACAACAACTACATTGCAACTGATGCAAACTAATTTCCAGACTTTTCTTTCTCCTTGAAAACAATTTTTCTATGCATATTTCTAAAAATCTGGTCTATTCAACTTTTCTGATCGAAGTGTCTTTTGGATCAAACCCCATTTTGCTTCTGAACTGGCAACAGATATGAGTTGCAGCATGGCAAATTTCAATCAGATATTAGGAAAAATAATTTGACAGGTGTGGTCAGTTTGTGATAAAGGGTGGTCAGTTGGAATGGGCTGCCCAGATTGGGGGTAAGTCAGGTCTCACGTTTTGAGACTTGATTCACCACTTCAAAGCTGGCCCTGATTTCACTGGAGAACTGGACCAGATAACCTCCAAAGTTCCCCTTCATGCTAGATTATTCTGTGATTCTATGAAATAAGGACAGGGTTCATTTCCTCTGACTAGAAATATGTCTACAGGAGTATCCAGATGACTACCCTGTGTTATGAAGACAAGCACTTGGAGAAGCAAATTCAACTCAACACCTTAGCCAGTTTTCTTAAGACTGTGTAATGGTTTGGATCCGGCTTTCCTGCCGAATACTCAAACTTTGCAGGCACTCGCCCTCCTCGCTATGAACAGGAGGGAAAGGGAGGAGGGAAAAGCTACCGAAAAGCCGAAATGACCAAACCAAAGATAGATAGATATTTATATATATAGGCATATATATATAAGCGTGGGATGTAGGCGAACACGATATATAGGTGTTACGTAAAAATAGTATCAAATAAGGGGTGGAGAATGTAGTGGTTTTGATTCTAGGCCTTCCTTGGTAACCAGGTTGTAACCGAAGAAGTGGCCATGTTCCCAGTATTCCATACAATTTTTTATGTAAACCAGAGCATAAATAAGAAGGGGGAGAAGCCTCTTGCTCTCTTTCCTTTCCGGTGGATCCGGGAGCAGGTTCCCTGCTATCGGCTCTGCTCGTGTGGAGGAGTGAGGCCCAGTGAGGGCTTGTGGACCTTGGGAGGCGGAAGGTGCCAGCAGTCGTTTGGTGCAACTCTGCTATCTCAAGGGGAGTAGTAAGGGTTTTTTTTTGCTAGTTTTTTATTGGTTGCTCCCAGGTTTTGATTGTGCTTATCTATTTTGGGTTTTCCCTTTCCCTTTTCCCTTTGGGGGGAAGAGGTGTTCGGGGTCCCTTTTTTCTGTGTACATAGTATTCTAATTGTATATAAGTGTAAATACATATATATATTTATACAGCTTTGGTTTGGTCATTTCGGTGTTTCCAGTAGCATTTCCCTTCTCCCTTTTCCTTGTGTTCATAGGTGGGGGGGTGGAGGCTGCAAACTGTAAGGTTTGAACATTTGGCGGGATAGCCAGATCCAAACCACTACAGACTGAGACACTTTTGTCTCTACAAGAATTACAAGAAAAAAAGATGACTGTGTGAGACTTGATGTATATAACATACATAATCTCAGCCGAAATGAATTCCAGTTCAAGGAATATTTTTTGGATCAACTGCAGCTATGTGTTTACAGTGAACAGATAAACCAGAACAGAAAAACAGCACAAGACAGTGACTGAACACTGCTTGCTATCACATGTACCATAATCAACAGTTCTTCAGATCTGCCATTTTAACATCACATTTTTGATCTGTGTAAGAAAGAAGCATCTGACTTGCTGTTTATTCTTGAAGTGAAGCACTCATTTAATTTGAAAAATCAGTCTCCAGCACGCAGGTTAGAAGAGCTCTTGTATCACACTGCAGTGCATGGATAATACATTGAGACTGATTTTTTTTTTTAACACAATATACATTCTTTTGCCTAGTGAGTTCAGTTTATTGAGTTAGCCAAGCCTACATTTTTCTAAAAGCAATTCCAACAGAGGGCAGTACTCTCAATGAACTATCCTGTTGTAATTTACTGGCATTCCTGGAGAGACACATGCATAGACCATTCCCGTATCCTGTGTGAGATATCAACAAGCCCTAAGGTCACAGATGACGAAACATTTAATAAAGGCATGTAAACAGTGATCAAAAGAGCATAGTGTAGATGAACCCATGCCATAAGATTTTGTGTTTCTTCAGAAATACAAGACAAATGCAGTAAATTTGCTGCAAAGAGGTTATGAAAAATCATCAGCTAGTAATGAATGTAGCCTCCAAGACTTGGTTATTACTGTTAACTGTACTATCATATAAAAGCAAAATGACATGCTAAAATTTCTATATTAATTACTTTTACTTTCCAACAGCAGATTTTAAACAAGATTTGGCTAAGAGTGAGAGTAACATAAAAAAAGGGGATCTTTGCCCACCTTGTCTGGTTGAGTCTCCCAAGGCAAATGCAGCTGCTGTCATGGTGCATTACTTTTCTTTCTTATATAAGGATTGTATTGTCTCAGTTTTGCAATGCAAGCTGTTAGTGCATTTTATTATGAAGAATGCTACCTTATTATGTACACATTAGTGGTGAGTTCTTCACTGTAAAGCCTATCTAAATGATCCACCTGATCATTTGCACTACAGGAACTTTAATACAAGGTTGTAGTTCAAATAATTTTACTGGCAGTGACTAATATCATCTATTCACAAACCTGGAGCACAGGTTAGAACTCCCACCCTTCCAAATGAGAAGCTTAAATGAGATGACAGATAAAGTGACAGTCTCCCTCTACAAACACACATGACAAGCTTCTGCCTGAGTGGTCCATTTTTGAAGCAAAGACGTTTTATCAGCAACTGCCAATTTCTTGACTGAAAGCACTTCGCAAAAAGCACCGGTCTTAATTACATTTCATGCACTTTGTTCAGGCAGCTATAGCACACACAATTACAGTCCATTGGAAACTGTAATTCTTTTCTATCAAATCATTTGGCTGGGACTTCAGGATCGTTGTGAGTCTAGATATGGAACATCCCCAAGAACTTGCCATTTCCCCAGGTTTCTTAAATTCTTTTTTCTCTTCCACATCTCCAGGTTAGTTGTAGCCTACTGAATTCTCCCCCACTCAGATGAATATGACCTTTATTCTTGGAACTACTTGAACAGCCTCCAGTTAGACAGGTCCAGCATAGGTCTGAAAGAAGCTTTTGCAATTTGCAGGATTTGGCTGGCTGTAATTGCCATACCTTATTTCCTACCGGTCAATACAGAATATAAAACCAAATTAAGAGGTCTGCTATGTCTACTACTTGACCTCCCCTTCTTTATCAGCGCATTCATGAAACCTGCTTTCATGCAAAAAAAGTGCAATGGTTCAGTTTGGCATTTTTTGCATTTTTTTCTTAACTAAGTATCATCGACTCAGTATGGCCTGGGTTGAAATGGACCTTAAAGATCACCTAGTTCCAATCCCCCTGTCGTGGCCAGGGACACCTTTCACTCAAAGACCCATCCAACCTGAATATGTTCAGCCCCACTGAACACTGCCAGGGATGAGGCATCTACAGCTTCTCTGGGCAACCTCTGCCAGTGTTTTACCACTCTTACAGTAAAGAATTTTCTCCTAACATCCTAAAGCTACCCTCTTTCAATTTAAAGCCATTCCCCCTTGGCCTATCACTACATGCCCTAGTAAATAGTACCTCTCCAGGGTTAAGTACATCTCTTCGATATTTTTCGAAGTTAATCTTTATTAACAGAAGTGAAACAGCTTCATCAAAGACATCTTTCCTCCACACATGTGTTAATCTTACCTTTATTCTGCACAGAAATGTGACCTCTGCTATGATTAGAAATTTATATGGATAAGGGTCAATAGATTATACAATATATAGAGAGTTACATACAGGTCAAAAGAGACTAGAAATTAAGATATTGAATACTTATTTTCATAATTTAGCCTTCATAATTTAGCTTTCATAATTTATTCCTTTCTCAAACATCATCCTTCCTTCCCCCACTCTGAACTTTTGGTTCACTCCTGTAAGAAAATGGGTGCAGATCTCTAGTTGCAAATAATGATCTTGTTTTTCAGTTGTGTTTATGTTGCCCAGTTTTCTTCAAGTGCAAGGATGAGAGGAAGCTGTTCATCTTTCTTATATCAGGAAACTACGACAAAGTTTCTTTAACTTACAGATTTGATGTCAAGTTTCTGTGGGCTTAAATGCAGGAGGGACTAGACTGTAATGCTATGAGGACGTCAAATAGATGTGATGGCATCAAATGAAGAGTGAAAGCTGGCAATCATAAGGTTAGGTAACTCTTCTCACAACAATAGCCTTTGCAGGAAAAAAATTTCTACAAACCAAATAACTTTCCACTGGAGGAAATACTTCAAAGAAATCATTAATTCCCATCTCAAAGATTAACCTAAAGCCCCAACAATAAACTCGTTTTACTTGAAAATGAGTGAATAGAGTCATCAGTACTTCCACCTCAAGGATCCTGGCTATTTGCCACAACTTACCCGCTTGTGAAGACGTTCTGCTTCCTCCTGATATGCAGCAAGTTGCTGTTTCCATTGTTTCACATTGGCAGTGGACTCCAGCAGGGCTGCTGTGAGCTTAGCATTATTACCCTTGAGCGTGGCCAGTTCTGCCTCCCAATGCTTGCTGATTGTCGAACTGCACAGACAGAATGAGAATGGTCAGAACCCTCAGATCTCTTCCTTTATTCTTTTAAATGTATTATAATTTTTTTAATTCCCAGGAAAAATAGAATTATGCAAAAAATCCTATGACTGAATGACCAAATGATAATCCAAATGCTCAAATCATCAAAACTATAAATTAAGAAAGTAAAGGAATAGCATTATTAGAAAACAACATCTATTCTCCCAGTTCAACTGGGTATTTTTATAAATAAAATGTTAAAGATTATGAAGTACACATCAGCTTCCCAAAAGCAACAGCATGCAATTCTGGAATATATGTATGATTAGTCACTATTTTAATATATGCATATTGAATGAAAGTGCTTTTTTAATCTACTATTTTATGAAATATATTGTAGAAAAAGATTTGTCAGTGATTTGATTAAAGAGAGATAATACAGTTCTTTGGAAGTACAGCTTGGTTGTTTTAATGCAAGTCTTCTATTACTGAAATACACTTTATTAAATACCATATTTAATTTGAACTTGCAAACTCAACGATTTTTAATTTTATATTAATACATTTTTCCTCAGTAATATCAGCAGAGAGAATGAAGATCAAGTAGCATAAATTGCTGTTTTATTTAAAGTCAAAGCTGATGTTGAGGTTTACTGAAGTAGCTGACAGAGAAAAATCCTTGCTTACAATTTAGTCATTCTCTGAGCAAACACAGGGCTTTAATTTTCCAGGTAATCAGTTTGCCATGATCCGTAGACCCTATCTTTATACTCGGTATGCAAGGGAAAAATATCTCAGATATATCAGGTGATTGTATTAATAAGCATATAGCTAACCAATAGCATGTGAGGTGCATACTGACATGGAAAACACATGGAGAAAATAATTAATTTTGCCTAATTAACTTACTATTAAAGACATAATTGAAAACCAAAGATATGTAACTCTGGACAAAATAATTTTGTATATAGGTTAGTGACGAATTATGATCAATTATAATTATTTTGTTTATATGTCAATATGATTAATTTAATCATAATTTACTGTTATTTTACATGCAAGGTTATAGATTTGAACTTTGTACACATGTACAATGGAACATTGCCATAATTTTTTCCACTTAGTTTCTCCCACTTCATGCAAAGTCTATCCCCTTGAAGCAAATTTCAAATACACTCCTATATGACTCCTATAAATGCTCCTTAGGTGTTCAAAATCAACCAGACACCAAGGAATGTTCATTCCCAATTGAGATCACATGTACTGTTTCACTAAAACATCATATCTGATTCTTATGTGCTCCAGTATTTCCTTCCAAATACACTGCTTCATCCCCTTGAGCAGGAATACAAGTTACTCCAGAAGAGGAATATGGGTTTTTTTAAATTGCTTTATCATTTTGTGATCTATACAACTAATTAGAAGTTCACCACCAGAAATTTTAGATCTTAAATGACTAAACAAAAATAATGATGATCCTACTTCATTCAGGGAACACTGACCTACATATTCAAGAAGATAAGTACAAATTTCTGGAACCATGTCTACTTTTCTGTTTCTCTTGTCAGACTTAATTTTCACTTATACTAGTCCAGCAAATCAACAAATTCTGTTAAAAAATGCTAAAAATAACTCATTTGTCATTATATTCATAACTCCTTCTTGATGTTCTGATCTGCCAAAAAAATATCCATTCCAATAGTTTCATGCAAATAGTGCCGTTTAGTAGTCCTGCAGGACTACTAGCAGCTACTAGCTACTAGCAAACTGTGTGTGACACTGACACATTCTTACAAAATCTTGCCCACAGAAGAAACATGAACACAAAATTTTATACTGATGTAACACAGCTGTTTCTGGGACAGTTACAGGCTGAGAACTATTTGATCATCTATTATCTTGAGGAAGTTAATTCTTTTTTTAATGTAATGATGTGTATATCCACAATGATACCCTTCTAAGCCACAAAGGACACAGAAGACAGACTCTCAGGAAGTGATTACTAATAACGTGAATGTGATTTGGTGGTGTGTTTCACTTTCACCTTTACCTGGTGCCCTTACTACAGTGCCTCTCAAGAAAACAGCCAGGAGCTCTTAAGTTATTCCTTGTATAATGGAATGTCAGCATGAAGTATGAAGCATGTATTTTCCATTACAGCTATGGTTACCCTGGTTCAAAAACTGTAAGGTTTCTCCAGAGCTGGTTATTTTTCAATTGTTTTTTCTCAATAGGAATGCATCAGTATTATTTCCAAACCGTACTTTTCTCCCCCCAAGGGTCCTAATAGTGGGCAGGAACATGCCCTATTGTAATGTAGGTGTTACTGGCTTGTAGCATATACTGGGGGTTTTTTCTACAAATAATTGCTACTGTATCTTCTAGAGAGTCTACTATAGCTCCATAAAATGGACACACATTACTTAAATTATCTAGGTTTGTATAATACACAGTGACTTCCCAACTACATAGACTTACCCTGTTTCTTCTTAACGGGTATCATACCAGGAAACACAGAACCAAAGATGTGGATTTTTTGTTTCATAAAACCATAATTTGATTAAAATAGCCCATAACCAATCTTGGCGGTTCTGACTGACTTTTCTCAAATACCTTCTTAAGAAACAGGAAGATAATTAAATTATGCTCTGTGGATTACTTTGATTAAAACTTGAGTTAGATTAATTACTTCAGGACCAGATAAAAGCACACATACAGGAGGCTGTTCTTCAGCTAGACTGAGAGTATCTTCATTGATGCCTGTACCTGTAGAGCTACATTGGTTCAAATTTACCAGCACTTCCTGAGGAAACACTGAGAAATGTATGATTCAGACACAACAAGAATTCTACCTTGGAGGAGAAGATGCTCAGGCTAATACCCGTGAGAGGGAACACACAGATTCAGAAGCTGATGGGCACATGTGGAAACTGCAAAGGGCTGCCAACAACTGCTAAAGCATATAGCTGGAAATTTGATGGTGGAACAGCTGCACTACAGTCTCTTGGGATAGATACAGGAGTGCTGCCACATACTCCTTCTCCCTAAAACCTTTTACTTAATTCCTATCTAAAAGGCTTTTTGCTAAAAGGAATTGATTTTGCCCTCAATGGCATTAGATTCTGTCATAGAAAATACACACACAGCCCTGTCAGGTTGTCTTAACAGTTGTAAATATCTAAACCAAATCTGAATCATTCCTCATGTGTTCTGAGAATATGTGCTCTACAAAGCACTTGAAATACAAACACTTACTCAGTGATCACAGTGATCCAAAGTGCAGCGTGACTTTCATCAGAACACCTTCCAACTCTGCACTGTGGTGCAAAGCTGTGTGTACACACCTGGGGACATGCAGGCATACACACTTGCAGTCCTGTGGTACAAGAATTCAACCTGTATATATGCTTTGTTTTCTTCTGAAAGCCATCCATCCCTCTGCTGACAGCTTACTGCTTCAAACCTATGAGAATTAAGATTGCTGACCGCCTAACACAAAGTTTCAAGGCAGTCCTTCAAAAAAAACCAACATCCTTCATCTGGAACCATGCTTGTTGCCTGTTTTTCAACATGAAAAACTCGCCCAAATTATTAAAAATACTTTAACAGAGATTAAAACCTGGTCATTTCTGTGTGAAACTTCTGGCCATCTGAAAGCAAGAGGAAAAGCTGTTTTGCATACACCCCATTACTGTCAAATACAACAGAGAGAAAGGGCCTGTAATGGATAATAGCAAAATATGAGTTCTGTTGGCTCAACTGATCATGCTAATAAGAAAAAATGCTTTCATAGCAGAGGTTTGGGTCCGATTGTAACAACTGTCCACAGGATCACAAGCACCTGTTAGCAAGCAAAAGGTCAAGACTTTCATGAATCTCCTACCCTTGGTGCTGGCCACAGAATTTGGTACATGTGTAACATCAGACATGTCCAGTCAGAATACCACATGGTGCTCCTCCGTCAAAGCAAAGGATTCAAAGTCAGATACTTAATATCTTTGACATGCAGTAATTCAATCACTTCCACAAAACAGTCCTAAAAAAACTGATGGCTGGTTTCACTCAGCCTAACTGTGACACCCTCTGAAAACTGGAGTCAATGATCTTCCTTCCATACTTTTAGGCATTCAAACCAATTAACATCAGGCCGATCTCCTTTCTCATTGGGGATTAGTTACAAGCCCAGTAAATCACTGAAGAATAGATTTGGTATCTGTCCATCTGTGACCTGAATAGTGTGCCAGAGGCTATAAATGCATGATTATCTTTCTCTGCAAAGTAGGTCACTTAAGGAAAATTAATCCGAAAAGCTCTAGTCACCATATTTAGCCAGTTGGAGAAGGCTTGTGAGCGGAAGGAGGGGGAAGCACACATTAATGAGTTGCATTCAGAATGAAGGTATTTTGAGAGACGCCTTCATGAAGCAAAGAAACGAAAGCACTTCAAATCAAGTTTCTGCTTTTTGAATTGTTATTGTTTATTCATTGTTTGCAAAGCTGTATGCAGTACCAACACCGAATAACATGGTTTAAGCTTTATTTCAGATTTATTGAAATAAAGTGTGTGCAGAATTCTGCTTTATTAATATTTAGGGCGTTTAATACTGCATTCATTGCATAAAATTAATTACTTTTAAAATTCTTGTATAGCACAGTCACGGTTTCAAAAAACTAAAGTTATTCCAGAGCACGTAAATTCTTTTCTTCAGATATCACTGTGATGTGCACTGTGATGTGCACTGAAGACCAGCCCTATCTGGGGACAGCAGAAATAAGGAGGAATTCAGCTGAGTAAGAATGAAGTACTTTCACCACAAAATTTGGATTCTGCTACGGTAACTAAATCCATAAGACTTGACAAATATGAACAGAGTAGAGTCCTTGTAGCTGCTGCCCGGATTATAAATAGTGGTATGTGTTGGAAGCAGCCCAAGAGTTTGGCAGAGTGAGCATTACCGAACAGCAGGAGAGGTATTTCAACCAGCTGGTAACCATGCATCAGCTGTGCTGGCTGCAAGGGGTGATCCCTTCTGATAGCCTGGCTGCTGAGCCTTACAGAGCAGCTCTTCATGCTTGATGAAGTACAGGGGCATTGTGAACCTTTTGGTTTCTGTTGCAGTAGTATCCAAGAAGACCAGTGAACACAAATAGTGTCGCTTCTTCTCTTTGGAAGTGTAAGGCAAGTATTTGATTTATGTAAAACTCTACAGTGCATCTGGAAAATAATTCCGGAAAAGGCCCTTAGGAAATCCTCCATATTAAATAAGATTCAATCAATGCTGAAAGCTGGAAGGGTGAGATCTCTGCAACAAGCTACGCTTCCTATTGCCTACACTGAAATTATGTGACTGTCTCATTAGATGGAGATGTTGACTCTGCTAGCACAGTGGAGGATTGCAGCATCCCTCAAGGTATTTCTAAAAGCTCACAAGAACGCTCCTCTCATTCATTCTGAAAATGAAACCTAATCTCCTCAATTTATGTCCTGATTTAAACAGGAATTTTTGTAATTTCACTCCTTTTCAGGTATTTCAAAAAGGTACTTTATGATGGAAACAAGATAGTTTTGGGGAGTTTGTCCACTTGCTAGTCCAAAGCACTATAAGCCCTTGTAATGATATGGAAATCTCTCCCTCTCTCTTGAATATTCAAAGCAAAATTGGAAACAAAAGGGAATTTTGTCCTCTATTGAATTATACCTAATTAGGAGCCCTACAATGAGTGGGAAGTTGAAGAAAGAGCAGTGGAGTGGACCTATCTATCCCACCATTCCAGGAAGAGACAGTTTTGAGTTGTTCTGTCACATTTTAGTTTTTGTACAGAACTTCTGCTTGTATGGGCCCAGTAGATTAAACCACTCAAAAAACTCTGCATTATGTACATGAGGCGAGGGACAGAGTCATTCAGTTAAATAATTAAAGAACAGCAAAAGTGGGCAACCTATGATAAGAATGACAGGTTTTGTAAGAAGAAAACTTAAGAAACAGAAAAAAAATTGCATCTTCACAGCCACTGTTCATTATTTTATATGTAGTTGTGATTAACTGGACACATACAAAAGGAAGTCTTACTTGATAAACCAGAATTCATTTAAAAAGAAGTAAAGCCTCTCAAAATTATAATCCAGAGATAATTACCAGGAAATTGCTTTGAGTTAAATATTTTGAGTAAGGCCAATGAAAAACTAATTAATATTCAAAGTGATCCTTATCCTTAATTAGAGTATTCAAAAGAATTTTTAGCAAAGGAGGATAGCTCCCCTGAGGAGAGAAGGAACATTAACAGAGCATGAAAGATCTGTTCTTCCCTTTGGGATGAGGAATATCTACATGATCTCAGCGGAGTTACATCAGCACAAAACCAGGGAAACATGGTTGTGAATCAGCTCGTAGCAGAAGAGATGAATGAGGCCCTTGAAGCACATCGTACTTTAAGTGAGGTGCCGACTATCAAAGCCACACCTGCTGGAAAGCGAGAAAGGCAGCTGGATGGATGAAATCAGCAGGTGAGGAGGGCACTGCATTTCTGAGAGTCTATTATTCTGTATGAATGTTGAAGGTTTACCCCACTCCAGGATGTACTGTTTTGTTTTGCTCACCCCGTTTCTCAACTCTGAGCTACAACACACTTGAACTTCTAATTTCTATATCAGTGTAGAAGACAAATGCAGAAGATTTTTCTGCAAATTTGGGCAGCTTCATATATGGAGATATAACAGCTTTCTCCTTCAAGATGTTTCACATATGATCTTTCACTTTCATTTAGTTTTTCAGCTTGACCATGCTCTTGGCAGCATTCTCATTCATTCAGAGTACCCACGCAGCCCACAGACAGGAGAAGAGTTGCCCTTCCACTTCTGTTACAGGCAGTCCTGCTCTTAGGCAGCCCTTCTGCTGTGCCTTATCAGCTCACTGGGAAGGATCTTTGCAGAATTTATGGATGAAAATCACAAAAGAGGTGGATATAGACTCTTTCCACTACAAAGCAGACCACTATGCATGGCAAACTGATGGCTATACCCTATTTAGATCCACCACCTAAATCCATGCTCTGTATTTTGTGATACAGCCTTCATTCATCACAGGGCCTACAGAAACCACCACAACACACACTGCTTTCAGTATGGGAACTTACCACTGGGGAATAGACTGGATACGAAATTCTTTTTAAGGAAGGGAAATGTCTCATGAATATTACCTTTGGTAACCCAGCATGGTATTCCTGAAAAAGGCAACAAAGCCAGAGCTAAAAATGGCTAAGTATGGTGGTGTTCACTGCTTATTGAAATGCCAAGAGTCAACAGAACAGAAGATCTCTTGAAACACATTCCATGGGATGCAGAAGATTAGGTATTAACACGAAATTAATGATTCAGCAATTATCTCTGCCCATCAGGGACTTAGGTCCTAGTCCTGACTGAAATTAAAAAATGGGACAAAAGAGAAAAAACGACATTTCCGACTTTCTTGTATTGTCTGTTACTGGATGGTGTATGTGTTTACACAGGTGACATTTAAACTCCATTTCTCAGTAAAATTGCCCTGCTAGGAACAGTTTTAAGCATGTTTTTGTACACTGCATCACAAAGCAAAATACTTACATTTAACCTGAAGATAGTCTCCAGTTTCTCTGAAGAGGCTCAACTTTTAATTTCATACTTTTAAAAATATCTCATTTTTATCTTAGTTGTTTGATATTATATATTAAACAGACAATTGGTTATCTCTCCATGAAGGCCATAGAAAATAAACAAAAAACAGTAGCTCTTTCTCATAACTTGCTCTTTGAAAGAGCAAGCATGGCTAATTAATTTCTAGCTTTTTTGCACTAATCATTAAAATCTTATCAACCTAACAATTATCACATTCTCTGAATTATTAAAAAGTATTTGCCCTTGCTCCCTTACTGAGATTGCTTATCAGTATCACTGCAAGTATTTTATTCTCATGCCTGTGAGACCTTGCAGACCTAAAATCTTACCACATATTTGAAAAAGTTAAAAAAAAAAGTTGCCCTTATTCCTTTACTGAAACTGCATACTGGCATAATTGGATGCCATTTATTCTCAGATCTGTAATGTACCTTATATTTTTCACAACTGATACCCATTAAGTTTTTTAGTGCATTGAACATTAAGCATAATTCCTTGCTGTTGCTATGGTGCTGAATATTTCAAATACTCCAAGAAAGTTCCATCTTCAAAAGCAAAAAAGTTATTTAGGAACTTAGACCCTATTTTCTAAAATGACTAGGTATTAGGCTGCAAAGAAAGTAAAATTGACTCTGCCATCTATGGCACTTAATCACTTTAAGAAACCAATTAGATGATGTGGCTATCAGCAAGAAAGATATTAGAACACAGTGACCCTGACACTAAAATGATCTGAATTATGGCCACTTTCATTGTGGAACTCATCTGTACATACAAGAATTCAAAGCAGTTTAACTGCAAATTCACACTCAGAATTAATATGGATTAGTTCGGCTGAGGCCCCTGACTACACAAACTCCCAATTTTCTTTAAAAAATCCTACAATAACAACAATTTGTATGTGCACAGAATCAATTTGCACTCTCTCAGCAATGTAACAGAATAGAGTATTCGACTTTCCTACACATCTCTCACCAGGGCTCTCATTTATTGACTGCTATTCAGATTTTAACAGTTTCTCTGAACTGTGCTCTCAATTACGTCTTGTTGAGTTAGAGAAACTTCCCTAGCTTTATCACAAAAATGCTGTGGTAGTAAGGACAATTCCTTCCGCTCGTGGCCAAAAAGCCCTGAACTTCCGAAGGCTGTACGGACTGGGAAGTTTGCCCTCTTTGCAAACTGTCCTGCTCAGTCACATGTGGCCAGGGAGATTCTAAGCACAGTTTGCACACAGTCAGGTTTAGCACCCTTCCATCTCTACAGTCTTTGAGGCTTTATGGGATCTGTAAACCTCCTATTCCCACTTGAAATACTCCTGGGCATGCAGTGTTGGTCTGTGCTTTTGTGTAAGGAGAATACCACTCTAGTGGGTGGCAATGAAGCCCTCCAATCATTGCAAGTGTGCCACACTGGAAAGGGACTCTGTACAAAACACAGTAAAGGTGTCTTACAGCTGCAAGGACACTGACTAGGCACAGAAGAGATGCAGCATCACTGCTGTACATAAGGAAACAGTTCAGCCCTCAGTGCCAAGGCACATTTTATTTAGCTGTATAGATGTGGCCCGCAAGGCTGTGGCAGCTACAGGTTGATTCTATGGAGCTCAGCACAGCAATAACAGAGTGAAGACAGTAAAAGCTATGCTCTGGGCAACCCCAGCCACATGCAGAGCAGTGACAGGGCTAAAGGGACGTCTCCCAACCCTGTAAGTCTGACAGAC
Source organism: Cephalopterus ornatus (assembly GCA_013396775.1). Lineage (NCBI taxonomy): Eukaryota > Metazoa > Chordata > Aves > Passeriformes > Cotingidae > Cephalopterus > Cephalopterus ornatus. The sequence continues at coordinate 18,619 of VZRE01004033.1, forward strand.
ACCACATGCCAGTGGCGGAGATGCTCAGCACAAGCCTCTATCTGCATTTCTAGGTTCTGTCACAGCTGTAACTGGAGTGTGTTGTGCCAGAGTAGCTGTTACAAGTAGCTCAGTGTGAAAGATTTACAAGTGCCTATTTTAGATCTTAGCTGAACCTTCTGTTACTGATACCACAGGACAGCTCAGCCTCTAAGACCCCTTAATGCTCATTCCTGTCTTATTTCCACAGCAAACACTGACCTCAGCAGAACACTCATTACAGCTGCAGGGCCTCACAACTCCACTACCCGCAGCAATAAGGCATTCTTACGGAATGACCAACAGAAATAGTTCTATGTGATTAGGCAGTCATCTAAAGATTCTGAATTATGACTACTTGGCCTCCACCCAGATAGTACAGTAGGTTATCTTACCATATCAAGTAATGACTACTGGTGCAATTCACTTTTGCTTTACAATTGCCAGTTTGCTTACTCCAGTAAATACAATGACATCCATTAATCGCACCGTTAGTGCCGGAGATGAACTGTCAGTTTACACGCTGACAACAAAATAAGCTTATTCCATTAAGGGAACTGAGGCTATGTGGGAGCATCAAAAATTTAATTAAGTTTCATTTATCTTCTGTGATAGCTATACAATTGCTTAAGAGTCAATAGCCTATATATAAAGTCCAAAATAAACCATCTGTGGAGATGTCAGAAGTACTTTGAAGTAAGTCACGTGATATGATCACAGTAAAGCATTTATGGACTATATAGGTTTGAAAAAAACAACTCACAAGTGAGTTGTAACACAAGTGGATACTTCAACTCCTATTTTTTTTCCCATTCCAGTTCTTTAAGGGAATGGAAATATTAAATTTGCCTTGTTTAAACCAAATCTGAATTCAAGAAGAGACTAAATTGCTTGCCATATGTTGATCCTAGAGTCAAATTTGTCAAAAAACAAATAAAATGAGTGAAATAAAAGACTAAATTTAATACATGGAAAGTCTCCGATACTGATATTTTTCCCATAAACTGCAGCTTACCATTCAAAGGAAGAAGTCCCTATATAAGTTTCACTCTCTCTTATTGTAAAAAATTGCATTTTTAAACAAAAAAACTAACATGGCCCCTTCCTTAATTATCTGGAGTTGACAGTTTTCATTTGCTCAGTCTAGACTAAGTGATCTTAGGTTTCCTTCATCTTTTCAGAATAATGCAGACCATTTGTCTCAAGAACTGAGCTGGAAGTTAAAATGCAATAATTTACAGATCTGTTCTTCCTAATTCAACATTTAATTGATGCAACAGTTTCAAAGAAGAATATAAAGCTTGGCTTCTCTCTTCTCTCTCCATCCCATCTTACTTAACTTGTCACAAACCTAACAGGGAAAGAATGAAGTTGCACATGAGTTTTGCTAGATGTGGGTTCACAGACAGCGGAGCAGATGCTGAGCTTTCATTCTTTTACAAGGCTATGCCTATGTCCCATGTTTCAACATGTTTGTTTTCTAGTATTACAAGCTCTATTTCACCTTCCCTGATAAGGCCCCTAGACTAGGGAAAGGGTAGGGCAAACACCATGATATGCAGATATTTAAAAGCCAGCTCTCCTCAGCCTCCCACTGTGCTGAACATAAGCCCAGCAAAAATGATCCCCGAAGTGCCAAAGTAGAATTAAACCAGAATACTAAAATCTCGGAAGAGTACAGAAGGAAGGCACTACACAGTTGATGTTGTCACATAAATACATTAGTTTTAAATTCCAAAGTATTTCTTACATAAAGTGAACAGGTAATTCACAGTCATACACAGCGATCAGTTAGATCACACTTCAGGCTTAGTAGGAAATGGTCAAAATAGTAGGAAACTAGGAAACTGTTTTGGCCATCCTCTTAAAATTCAGGCCAAATTAATCTGAATGTATTGCCTACATGCATTTGGCTTCAGACAACAAAACCACATCTTATTTCTATACTTATTATCACTATAGTGAGTAGAAAAAAACTTTAATTCGTCTTCTTTTGGCAAACTACTAGAGCTGGATAACTTAGCAGAATTCAGTCAATTCACTTTCAGGGGTTTGGGTTTTTTGTCTGAGCCATGTTATTTGAAGAAAATTACTTCTTAATTACCTGTGGGATTTCAGTCTCCCAGAAGAATGGTTTCCACTATTCTAACTTTAATTTAGAAACCAAACCCTTTGCATTTCATATCAGGAAGACAGAACATCATTACATCACAATGTCACAGTGTAAAATCTGCAAAGGCAACCACCATACAATTGAAGCTGATCAGAAGAAGTGGATCACACATAAAGCTTTTTTATTGTATATTTGAAGAAACTGAGTTCTAGACATTCCGGACATTTTATTTCATCACCTTCACCCAACTCTAGCTTCTGTCATTTGCCAAATGGCTTAAGAGCTGATTAAAAAACTCTCCTATATTCTAATTCATTGCTGATTTGTGCCAACTCAATTCATTACAGACAAAACCTGATGGCTGTTTGGTGTCATTGTGAAGTACTTTGATGAATACTTATGAATTGCCAGCTGTCCACGTTTCACCAAAGTGCTATTCAGCAACTTAAATTCATCTCAGCAGAGCCTCCTGTTATGTGATCAAAACACTGATCAACTCAAACCACTTCCTGTCTGTCCTATAAAATGTCACTGACATCTATAGTGATAATAAAGGAACTCTAAAGATGTGATTCTTTGGGTAGAGGAACCTTCCCTAAAGCATAAAGCTAACGGAAAACTACCGGAAATGTTGATCTCCATTTAGCTGTATTCCCCATTTTATTCTTCTAATCTCAAAAAGAGAATATATTAAGTACGTATTTTTGATTGGCAAAATAGTTCACTTCTGTGTTTATATGTGCTTGCCCCTAACTCTAGCCGTGTCTGCCAGAAGCAGGTTGACACTACCATAAAGTCCCACTGCAAGGCATCTGCCTAGTACAGTGTGACAGAAAATAATCAACATGACACAATTATGTTCAATAACACAACTTGTTCACTTGGAGCCTGAATGCTGTTTGCACATTCAGACAGACACATCCTGAAATGGCTTACTAAAAAGCACTTTTGGATTTCTACTTGATCAATGAGCTTTTAGTCTAGTATTCTTGAGGCTTATGCTATCTGTGCAGGAACCTTAAGCTGCAGAGTACAGAGAGTAATTGAAACACCTCATCAGGGAGCCATGGTAGGGTGACCACAATGCCAGGGAATACAACGTACTGTGTTGCCTCAGCTGGAAACAGTAAGAAAAACTCTGGATCACAACACTGCCAGGAGGTACAAATAAAGGCTGGACCTGAGAAAGAGGGCTTAGTGGATGAAACCCACCTCCCTGCGTTTAGCTGTTTAAAAGGTTAACTATCCCAAGATGGCACTTCATCTGCCCAGTCCTAGGCAGGTGCCTATCTAGGAGGATATCAGTCATCAGGTGTAGTTTTTTGACCTCAGTGTCACATGGATGTAGCAGAATTTGCTGGTTCTCCACCAGAGGACCTAGGCTACAGCATCCTACAAAGGAATTATTACCTTAATTTGGTTTACTCATAAACCCTATCGCTAAATAAGGGATAAATCTTTAGCAATCCTAATTCATCCGACAAAACCAAGACTCTTACAGAGTATTATATTAGTAAAACAGCATGGATCTTTTGGACTAGACTTGAAACTGAGCATTTTTTTCACTTCATGTGAAAATTAAGAGCTCTTGGTCCTTGGTCCTACACCTCTTGCAGGGATGCAAAATGATCCCTCAAAGATATGTCTTACAAACATACACACATATATATACATGTACACATACATACATATATATATGCATTTTATGAATTCCAGATAAATTCTAGAAAAAATAACTTTGATGAAAGCTATTTTTGTAAAAGTGATTCATTTAAATATGAAATAATCCTTTTAAAAAATACACTAAGTGCTCATGCTATGCATTTTTAATATAAAGAGTTTTCTAAACTGCTTTTCCCTGCTTTGTCAAACTTCAGTTTTTAAATACATGTTCTTTCAAGAAGTGGGCAGAAGTAATCCATTTGGCTGAATCCTACCAATAAGTATCTCAGAACAGCAAATGGCTTCATCGAGTTCATCATGGTTTCTTTACACCTCACAGACAACTGTATGTTGGCTCTGACCTGGTGAAATCAACAAGCACAATACAGTTAGTTCCTAAGCCATGTGCACCTGGGAGTGAAAAATATTGCAGGGGACAGAAGCATTCACGCAGCCCTATCCAACCCCCCATTCTGTGTCACCACTGGAGGAGCCTGTACCAGCTGCTCAAGGTACAGTTGCCAATTCTGAAACTTAGCTCTGGGATCAGAGATGTAACAAAGGAACAGGAGCCGCACCCAACTTCCAAACTCATGTGCCACACAAACCCAAGCGGAATTTTGTACAGCAGAAATTCTAACTCGTATCTTCGACAAAAAAGAACTCGCAATTTAAATAACTGTTGCCAGCTGTTATTGGCTCTGACTTTCCACGCTAGTCCTCTAGTATAAAGGTATTTAATTGACTAAAATTAGCTTATTTGAAGTCCATATGGGCTTCACCACCTGTGAACTTTAAAAATAGTAAAGCCCATGGAAGCAAGGATCCACATAGTATTTTAGGGGAATCCAAGGATCCATGTAGTGTTTTAGGGGAATTCACAACTAACAATTCAGCAAGATTCAAGAAACGCTTCATGATTTAAGGTGTTTGGCATCTTGTATCTCAGGTCAGATATAATTCCCCAACTGCACTTCTAATAGTATTCTTATAAACAACAGCAGGAATAAAATGAATTACTGGCTCTTAAGCTTAAATATTTGCAGAAGATGATGCTGGCCATCTCTTTTCTGTTTCCAGAGTGTACCTCTCCTACAAGGAGAGGGGGCAGATAGGAAGCAAGTAATACAGTGAATTCTAAAAGGAATATAAAAATCCATAAATTAAATGGATCACGTCATCTTCGACATGACACATTAAAGACTGAAGTTATGTTTATTTATATTCTGCTTAGAAGTTTGAGAGAAATGAGTTCTATATTGTTTCAAGAATAGTAATTAACTAGTCTTTAACATTGTCATCGTAGTTGTCTGTTTATCATCAGGCCTACCAGATGGCAGTGACACCATAACCATACAGTATAGATAAGATTTCAGAAGCAGATTATCTATCTATCGGTCTATCTATCTATCTACTTCTCTATCTGCAGCTCCTCATATGAGAAGTCCACATATCTCATGATCCACCACTACACCTGAGATAACACAGAAGGCAGAGTAACTTGCTGGTATGAGTAAGAGGTCTAAACTTGTATCAATCATATGCATCCAGTTGAGCTTCACCTTTGTTAAAATCTACTCAGTTACAGGCTTTTTTCTTCTTCCCTCCCACTTTCAAAAAACATTTCATTCAAGTATTCCATTTGGCCACACTGCCTAAAAAACATGATAGAGAACCTTTCTCTTAGAATAAAGCGGACAGATGAGGGACAGCAACACAGAAACGTTTCAGAAAAACATGGGAGCAGGCAAAACAGACACTGTACCTCGTGCAGGGTAGAGGGGCCAAGTGACACTAAGACCTCACATTTTAAAAGAGCCAACTAACTGAAAGATTCAGGCTAGTTTGTTTGTTTTATAATAGAATCACAGAGTGGCTTGGGTTGGAAGGGACCTTAACAATTACCTAGTTTCAACCTCCCCTGCCATGGGCAGGGACATCTTTCACTAAACCAGGTTGCTCAGAGTCCCACACAACTTGGTCTTGAACACTTCCATGGATCAGGCATCTACAATGACTCTGGGCAACCTATTCCAGTGCCTCATCACCCTCATTGTCAAACATTCGGGTGAAGATATGTAAATACTCGAGCAACAGAACAACTAGAGATGTTTCTTCATTGAAAACATACACTTCACAAATATTCAAGAAAGTATGGCTTTGGGGGGCAGGTTTATGTGGATTTTAAAAGAGTAAGGCTGTATTTTGAGACTATGAGTTGTTATATTTTACTATAAAAAAAATCACAAAAAGCCAAGTTTTCTCCTGGTGTCTGAGGGTTTTTAAAGCTGTTTTTAACTTGTGGACTTTAAACACAAAACTCTTCAGTAACACTTCAATTTCCTTTATGATGACATGTGAGAGAGGCATTCTTTCATGACTACATTGACTGTAAGTTGCACAAGTTCATCCATGGTCTATACACTGATTTTACTAAATAATCCAAAGTTGACATGAAGTGAACCTTGAGATGAGTAAAATACACAAAAATTGAAATGTGATAGCGATGCAGACTGTTCTGCACAAATCTTGAATTCTTTTTAATTTCCTTTCTCTAAAACTGTGTAACCTGTTCAGTAATTTCTATGTGGATGGGAATATGTACCCTGAAATGCAAGACTAGACTATTCTTGCGTTTCATAGAAACACATTAAAATGACAAAGTCAGTTTAGAGACAGAAAACAGTAAATGAACTAGTCTGAAAAAGTTCTTGTAGCATTTGTCTACCCATATAGATGGTTGCATAAGCACTGTATTCTGTGTTGGCAAAGATAAGAGGACTAAGTCTTGCACTTGAAATGAAGCAGCTACACACCAGCTACTTAGGAGTCCTTTATTTTCTAACATACACTTCTGAGTGGCTGTTGGGGTATAACTTGAGGAGAACTCTTTGGAGAGGTAAAGCATGTCTGTGTGCAGACAGGTGCAATCCTTGAGATACTCTTACCTGCAGGACAGTCTGACATAGGAAAAATCTCATTACAAATGCCAAAATTCCAGGCTCTGAAGAAAGCCCCCACTTTGTCATCAATATTTAATCCCAGGCTGAAGGTATGGGCATGAATGGTTCATAGTACCTAGGTTGTGAAATACTGTCATGCATCACCTTTCCTATCCCCACTGAGGAGGAAACAGTGACGTTTACATGATCAGACTCGGTGAAAATTATGTTTGTCTTGCAAAACATCCTCTCCACCTTTGTTTCTGAAAAATGTTCTCCTCTTTTCTCAAGGGTCATGACTGTTTGAAAAACCACTGAGATTCAGGAGATCAACAGCTATGTGTTTTAGGGTTTTTTTTGCCCCGGCAACCTGAGGTGTTACTGGCTCTCTGGTTTTGTTTCTTTACTGGGATGCTGAAAAATGGTAACTGTGCAATGAGGCTTCCAATCTGAAGAAAGCATGACATTCGTAGTTTAAAAGGTCTTTCCACAGACAATTTTAAAGTGAAAAACAATTTTTTAAAACTGATTCCTCTCAAAATTTTCGATCGTGTTTTTTTCTGGAGAATAGTGTATGAGACCTGCAGCATTTCTTTGTTTTGCCTGTTTGCTTTGAAACTAATGTCACCTTTCAGTTTTAAAAAAAAAATGTTTTAAAAGACACTTCAAAGAGATCTCTGGTATATTACAGACAGGACCTTGGATTCCTTCATGCTGCCTGGGGAAAGTTCAGTTTTCAGTTTATAGAATCATAAAATCATAGAATGTTAAGGGTGGTAAGGGACCTTAAACATCATCTAGTCCCAACCCCTCTGCCATGGGCAGGGACATCTCCCAGTAGACTAGGTTGCTCAAGGCCTTGTCCAACCTGGCCTTTAACACTGCCAGGGTTGGGGCATCCAAAACCTCCTTGGGAAACCTCTTCCAATATCTCCCCACCCTCACAGTAAAAAATTTTTTCCTAATATCTAATCTAAACTTCCCCTTTTTCAATCTGTATCCGTTAATCCTTGTCCTTTCACTACAGAGTCCCTCTCCAGTTTCCCTGTAGGCCCCACTCAGATACTGGAAGGTTGCTATGAGGTC
>VZRE01004036.1:0-76691 GCA_013396775.1 Cephalopterus ornatus
TCCCTTCCCCTCCCCTCCCTTCCCTTCCCCTTCCCTTCCCCTTCACTTCATCTGTTGTCTTTGATCTTTATTCTCCAACTAACCTTCAAGTACATTGCAATTTTTGAGTTTAATCCTACACTAATAAGGTATAACCCTAACCAAAATTCTGCATCAGAACAATTTCAAATATGTGAAGTATGGAAAATAAATGTCACATTTGGACTCTTGTGTTGCATAAAGAGATCAACCAAATTCCTTAAATTCATGGGAAGTACAGGATTTGGATGAAGTTTTTGTAATTTGGACCCAGCCTCTTCTATAATTACTAACCTCCACAAAGCTGCTATGAGTATCCCCATTTATGAAGTAAAATACAAGCCCTTAAGTTTTAGAGGCCTCCCTAATCACCTTTCTACTGGTAGGATGTCCTACTATTAGATAATTATAAATTATTATAAAAATAACAATTTGTAGCACCAAGTTCCTCTCCTTAATAATCAACTTTCCTCAGAATAATCCTCCAGTTACAGAGGGGCTGCAAAACAGATTATACATACATTGAAGAAAAAAAGTAACTAAAATATAATTTGATTAATCTTAAAGTAGACTCTAATTTTTCCTCTGTTCTTAACAAAAAACAAGCTCTTTAGTAACAGAAGCCCTGTTAAGCCATATGAGAACGAATTTAATGATAAAAAATAATTAGAACAACTTAATTACCTGTAGCATATCAGCTGTCAGAGCTGTTGCTGGTATGCCTAACCCTTAATTAACAATGAGTTATGATTGATTAATGGACCCAAAGAGGTTTAATCTCAGGCTATGTAAAGTGTATTTAAAAAAATTAAAAGGGGCCTGTACTTTCACAGACTAGTTAACCTTCCAGAGATGCAACTTTCATTCTGATACTCTCAGAGGTCAAAGGACATCCCAGCTGCTTTTCCAGCACAGCTCTTAATTTAGACAGTCAACAAGAAGCATATATTAGGGAAAAGTTTTATTAGAACCTAGTAATTAATAAAACCTGCATATATATACATTCTCATTAGATTAAAAATTAACCTGTTGCTGTATCACATTGCCATAATTAGCATTGGATAAAATTTCAAATGTCTTTAGAATTTTTTTTTTTTTTTTTTTTCCCTGTTCATTTATTTGGAGGTAACTTTCTGAAGTATGCGTTTTTTTCATAAGTTCTGAAGTATAAGTTCCACATAAAACTAAATTTGAGCGTTAAGTCACTGACATGAGTAAGTTGTGCTGTCAAGCCATTTGCCCCAGACTGGCAGTTTTCATTCTTCAAGGCCAGAAAACCATTCAGGAGGACAGTGTCTGAGGTAGTCAATCTCAAAAAGAAGGTGGCAGCAACAAAAGAGGGTGTAAGGATGAAGCAGAAATGAACAGAAGCACAAATATTACTTTTTCTTGAACAGAAAATACATATGTTTTTCAGTGAGATACCAATGGCCTGGAGGAGTCAATCAAACTGAGTCTGCTAAAATGAGTCTGTTGGACTCAGTTTGAAGATTTACAGATAATTTAGAAATTTTTTTCACGTATTAATCCGGGACCCCATATTGTTGGCTGTTCCAAAGAACAAATAAACAGAGCAGGGATCTGATCATTACCTATAAGTGGAAGTGATATATATGTATGGTAGAAGAGATGAGGTAACAGTCTTAACTGCTGACTGAAGATATCATTTGTTGCTTTCATTCTTACTAACTCTCAATGGCAAACAGATCATCAAACCAATTTTAAAATCATCACATAAATAAAAGAAGACAAACCTTAACATTCCACAGGTTAGCTTGCTTGGGTAAAAAAGTTTTTCCCAATATTTACAACATCATACAGATACTATATCATAAAATATATTGCAACTTCAGTACAAGTAAATAATCAGACCGTTGAAAATATTACTTTGAATATTCATTGCTTCAGGCTTCTTATAGCCCCAAAGTCTATCTGCTTAAAAATCTTGGCAGAAAAAATTCTCTGTGGAAAGTAATATTAAAACGATAAGAAAGAAGAGTCAAATCCATATCATTATGTATTGGCCAACTTTTATTCAGCCATCAGCCTTTTCACTATCCTATCACTTTGTATAACAAAACATTCATTACCTGCATATGATGTCACAATCTTTTTCTTTGGTTCTCTGAAGCTTGGTGGTTTTCGTCTTTCATCAGTGATTTGAAATTTCCCTACAGTTTTTGCTTACAATTGCTTCCATGGGTAGCTTCCATGGGATTCCTAAATATGTGGCAGTTTGATCAGTATTTTGTTCTTCAACAGGGAATATTTTTAAAGGCCAGGTGGTAGAAACATATTCATTTCCTGATGTAAATTTATTTTGATATATAAATCCAAGACAAAAGAGAAAATTTTGCTAGTGTGTTTTGTCAAAACCAACTATTTTCTAGACCACTTTTTAACCTCTGGTGGATTAATATTATTTAACAGCAAAATATTTTACCACCATATTTCTGGGAGCTATTTCTGAGCCATTTAGACTTTGAGAATACCATTCATTAGAACATAAGATTGACTATTTTGACATTTCTAAATGACTTAGGTAAGTTTGCAAAACTGGTTTTGACTAGTAACTTAGGAAATGTTGCAGAGCACGGTTCATAAATGCACAAAGCTGCTGAAATATGTCCAGTCTCAGAAGAGAAATGTTGAAGTACAAGGGTTTTGTTTTTACTTCACTGTGGTCATGAAAGAAAATTCTGAATCTTTAATAAATGTACCACAGTACAAAGTAAACAAAGCAAGTTTGTTTCTTCCATGAGAAAATCAGACTGCATAAGAAGATATTACAGTTATTTATAACTATTAAAGTGTGGATAGCAAGCCATGGACACACATAATCAATCAATCAATCAATCAATCAATCTTAAGTTGAGCATATTCTTAAGGCCTGAAACTTTACAAAAAAATATGTTAAGCAGGATCCCAAATAAAGAAATACAGTCATTGTCTTTCACCTTGCATTTACCTACACAGTGGTTGCATTTACATAACACGCAACAAGGATGGTCACTAACTTCTTGCAGTACAAGAGAGACAAGACTTTGTTTGACTTGTTTCTCACCCTTACAGAAAAGCTTAATAAACTCCAGCTTCTGTCCCTCAGGGGTGTCATTTATTCATTTTTAAGATGAAGAGTAAAAATAAGGAGGCTAAACAACAACTTCTTAGCCATGTAGCTAAACTAGCATTTTTATAGGAAAGCAAAAGCTTTCATTTTTGCTTCGCTTTTCCCGAAGTTACAGGCTTTTACTGTGGGTGTATGTGGAAAATATACATGGCTAAATTCTGATCTCAGTTACACTCATAGGGTCCCATTAAACTTAATAGTCCTTTATGGGTATAAGCGATGGAAGGGTCTATATGGAACCGGAATCTTTGTCAGAGCTCTGCAGCTGGTGGGGAGTGAAATAGGGAATGTCTTGATGCTAGTTTCCTGTGCTCGGTGAAAAATTTGTGGAATAATTTTACGGAATAACACCTGTCTGGAAAAACAAATCCCACAGTTCATATTCGCATGTTTAAGCATGTCATTCACTTCACTTCCGTCCCCAGACCTGAGGAGTGGAGGAGGATTGTCCTGGGACCACTGCTGGTATCACCTTGGTACTCAGGCGTAGTCACTATTTGAGGAGCATTTTAAAATTATATTTTCAAAAACAGTTGTTTCCCTTTGTTAGAGAAGTTTCCACTAAGAGAACTACATCTCAATAAATCACATAAAGCTATGCATATCCTGTGGGATTTGGGAGTGCTTCTAACCCTAAGGCCTGGAGAGTCAATTAGTTCAGCGTGGGAGGAGACATAGATATTCATGTCACCTTCAACTACCCTCTGAGTTGCATAGGCAGAACTCCACATATATAAGCCACAGCAATACTCCAGCAGGCCTTTTCCAAATCCTCTAGAAATAATGATGCAAGGCAAAGCAAGACTGGCCTGCAGATGAGGCACAGACTACACTGAATTTCTGTCACAAAATATTTGTGCATGATTGGTGTCAGGGGCTCTCAATGGAAAGATTTTGTCATTGCACCTGTAATTAATTTTAGCAGTGCAGATGTTGTGGGATACAGTTGTACAGGCAGAAAGCTATACTCCTCATTTTCCTATCCAGCAATTACATTCATGTACATTTAGGTGCAGCAGCTTTGCCTAAGGTTTCCTTCATGCCTTTATTGGCTTACTTGTCTTTGGTGAAGTCTATACAGCTTTATCGGTTCTGGTTTCTGGCTGGTAATTCTGGATGGCATCTGATCCAACTGGAGTCAATCCTCCGTGTCAGCTTGAAAAATTACAAGAGAGTGGAGACTCCCCACTGTCATTCAAGGGAAAACATGGCATCTGCTCTTGTTTATGCTCCCATTTCTGTTTGGTATTTGTATACCCATCAGTTTCTACAAAATATCAACGTTTTATTTTCCAGTACAATTTGGTACTGATCTCCCATCCCACATTTGACCTCATAATCTGCATGTTTAGCAGACATAGTTATGCATTTGACATCCATGGCGTGATGTGCCATCAGTGCCTGATATAGGTTGAGGTGGTACAGATATATCTTTAACAGCTATAGTTTAACTGACCCTTTCAGTTAGGCTAAGGTTTACTAGTAAATTCTCTCTCTTCAGGCTGTATTAAAACAAAACTAAAAATATAGTGTTCAAATATGAAAATATATGACATTTTTCCTGCTCCAAAAAGTACTGATTTTCAAACTCTCATCACTCAGAAGCTCAGAGGGTTACATCTCCCTGACATATTTTGAGTACAGCAGCTGAAAAATAAAGCCTTTGTTTACTCAGAAACTTCTATATTTTTGCTTTGTTTTCTGCTACTCTAATATATATTCATTTCTTCTCATGTTCTGTCATTTGATTTTTATTTATTTTTCTCTGTTCAAAACCAAAATATTCAAACATATCTGACATGTCAACAAGAAGAAAAACAGTTTTTCTAAAACTTGCTTCTGTTCCAGACTTCTATATGGACTATCTTTATGTCTCGGTAGGCCTCTTAATTTTTTGGTTCTTTGCATGTAAATAGGGCTGACGTATCTTTCTTCCTTCACTCTGTATCTTGTTTATTTAAAATCTCAGGGTCAGTGAGTACATTTTATTAGGGATTTGTACAGTCTGTGGTGCAAGAGGATATGGTGTTGGCTATGACCTCTAGGCAGTCTTATAATACAGAACTTAGTAATAAATAAAATTTATACTAGTTACTATAAACTACTCTAGATTTTCATTACTGTAAAGCTCAGGAGACCAATACAAAAACTAGAGAGTGCTGCAAAGCAATATGCCAGAGGAAAAAAAAAGATGTTCTAGCAAAGCTGGTACAGTCTGGAGAGAGGATCCTCTGAGGGTGTGAATTTTTCTATTTTGGTAGGGGAGACACATTTGAGCTGTGCTGTCATTGTTATATTTCCCATTTGAAGCCAAAGAATATTGGAATGACTAAGAAAAAACCACACAGATTTAATGTCTTGAAACAAATTTAAAGAGGATCACTTTTACGCTGTTAATTCCAAGTCCCTTTGCATGTCTGTCAGGTTAATGAGGACATAACATCCAGTGGTTCAATCAGGCTGCTAATACTGATATTTTGTTCAGTGAAGTCCAATCACCAAATGACTAGATTTCACAACACCTTTTGTTTCTTTTTGTTTGTTTGGGGGGTTTTTTGGGGGGGAAGACCAAATTGTGCATGTGTGTGATAAATAACACACTGTGCTGAAAAGCAGCCCACTGAGAGACTGGGCATAGCAAATGGGAAAAGCAGAGAAAAGAGATCTACAGCACAGAGACTGAAAGGCTGTGTAATTGAAAGTAAGATGAAGAATGAAAAGAAGAAAGGCAAATAATGCATATGTGGAATACAATCACTAAAGTCATCTGGAAAAGTGGAGAGAAACAGAAAATCAAGGGATGAGATATAGCTAAGCCTTAAGAGTTCAGGTATACTTAGATACTGTGGATCCTGAGCACCAAATATGAAACAAGAGTGATATGGAGGACAGTATTCAGGAGCTGTTTACCTCTCCAGTTGTCTTAGGACCTGAGATGTCAATATGAAGAGAGATGTGGCAGAGAGAGCCCCGTTCCTCTACCTTTCCCCCAGGAAATGTGGGATGGACTTGACAGCTGCAGGGGCAGGAGGCAGCAGAGCAGCATGGGCTCATGCTTCCCCCGCAAAACAAAGTGATGTAGAGCAATGCAAAGGGGGTAATAAAAAGGCTATTTACAGCTATTTAACAAACTGCTCCCCAAATGATATTTCTCTCATACAGATGTAAATAAAATGCTGACTTATGTTACACTGAAGAAGGTAATGTGAACAATCCCATCTAATAGCTAACTGTAAGTTGAAACACTCTGTATCATAAATTCCATCCATTTTTACTGCAGTTTTGGGTGTGCTGATGCTGACCACAATATTTTCCAGGATTCTGTTTTTATTAAGGATCCCCCCTGGATTTCACTGAATTATGTGGCTAACACAGCTTTGAAAGCACCATTACTTGAATGCTTGAAGGCATCAGTTAATTTTTGAAAGCTGTCAAGGGATAAAACAGACCACTAAATAATCACAGGAATATCCTATTTGATTTTAAGAAGGTATTTTTCCCTTCTGTGACACAATCTGCTTATGTTCCTCTTTTTTTGTTAAACGTATAGATGACTTATCCCAGATTGATGCTCATAACATTTCTTTAACATTCACAGTAAAATCTCTGAGGCCATATTGCTTCGCTGTTCAACAGTTCCATGTGTTTTTAAATAGCCAGGCCTCTCAGAACCACTACTGAGGAAATTTTGCCCATCAGTACCAGGACACAACCCTGAAAGGTGCTGAGCTGAACTTGAAGAGCTCTGATTATCCTCAGCTCCTAGAGGCATCCATGGGCTTTACCACACATTCCTGCTGCATTTATCCCTCTAGTTTCTGGGTCTTATTCTGCAAAACAGAATTCCTGTTGAAGTCAGTGTGAGATATTTACTGATGCAACGAAATCCGATCTAGTCACTTAACTGGAGGTAAAGTGTAAGGTATCACACTGAAGTCTGGGAGTTATATGAGGTTAAAATTCACGTAGAGTAGGTAGAAGTGTGGGTAGAAGTGTGATTCCTGGGACAGTTAACAAGAAGAAATAATATTTCTTTTTAAAATCAGACTTCCGGTATTTATGTACTTATTTAAGGTCAGATGTACAATAATGAAGGAAAAGTAAGTTTTGCTACTATGGAAAAACTACTCTAGAGTGCTGTATCTTCTTCAATATGTCTGATAAGAATGCCAGTCATTTGCTTCCAGCACTGAATATAGTTAGATTAAGGCATGTCTCTCATTTGGCAATGATGTGTGAAATTGTTCATGATAACCTCTGCAGGGACTTCAGAGAACAGAATTACTGCAACTTATAGAATTCTACTGAGTTCCCAGGGAAATTTACTGCCTTCAAAGAAGTTTTGCTAAGTATTTTGTCTGATAAAAGATGTATCTATTGCAGTATACTGCCACCCCCAAATGAACATCTTTGCAACTATAACAAATAAAAGTTCCTGTACAACCTGTAATCAGTGTAATTTTTTTATATGACAAAGAACAATGCTGTTTTATAGCTGTTGAGTATCTGACATTTTTCTTTTGTACAGATATCAGAGAGTTTCAACTAACCGTAGTAACTCTACAGTTGCTTCCCCTCTTTCATTTCATTTGGCATCTTTCCTCTTCCTTCTCCCCTGTGGAAAGCAAACACGCATATCAACAAACAAGATCTGTACTTGTTAACCATGGAACATAGACTTCTGTGTCACACTTCCAGTAGATGTTCTCTTGTAACTGTTTACATCCTCAATGTTCCCTTTGTAAGAGCACTTGTATGGGAGTGGCTTTATTTTTGTGTGTGTGTATGTCAGAATAATAGTGGAACAGTAGAACATTACTTACATTAAAATAAAAGGCAAAATAAAAAAATAAAGAATGTCACAGACTTATAGTAGACAAGGATATATTGAAACTTAATCAAGACTACTGCCCCAGCAAGATCTTAGTGTTAACATAATTCTGTTAACAACTCTGCATCTTTTCATGGATAATTTTATTTCAAGTAAATATTTACATAAGACAGTTTCAAAGAGTACCTATTTCCTCCTGCAAACCCTTTCCCCTTGTCACTATCAACACCTGTAGCAAAGTATGAAGAATGCTTTCAAAATACAATCTAATATTATAATAAAATGCCAGTATTACTTTCAAATACACCTGAATGCTAGAAATAACTAGGCTGAGTGGTATAAAACCACAAGTCTCAGATCAACAGCACTGCCATTATTGTCACTGTCACAGCAATTGCCTTTTGATGATCATTTCTCAAAGAGTAAGTTTGAGGTAGATGATTGGATAAGCAACCTTTTAATAAGTTTCTGGAAGTGGAACATAAGCAAATACCTCTGTAGGAATACCCACCAACCCTCCCCTCCCCACCTAATACCTGTGATAATGAAAACAAAAAAGATTGCTTCTTAGATGCTCTTCCTATACACACAGACCTCATGACTCAGTGCTTCAGTGTTTCACCATCTTGTGTTTGTTTAGCGGTGAAGCAGATTTTGGTGTAGTTTCATGACATCTTGCTGTGTTTCACAGGGAATGTTATTGATCTGTATGTGCGGTATCACCCACATGCATAACTTTGTGAAAGACTGAACAGAAAATCTCTAATAGAAAATTTGAAGGACAGCAGTGCACTGTGGGAACCATATCTCTCTTAATATCAGAATTTCTAAACCAGCAGTAGGCTTCTTAAAAAAAAACTGCAGGTCCACTTTGGTGACAAAACTAATTGTGCAAGAACGCTGATGGACACAAATCAGAGGCAGAAATGGAGATAGATCACTTCACTTCTATATAAATGGAGATAAAGCAACTTTCAACATGTTGTCTTCAGTGTACTTTACTCCCTCACCATCCCAGTTAAAGACAGAACAGAACACATCCTTGCACCAGAGGCATAAAAGCATTTTTAAGGCATCCCCTCAAACATTTTTTTCTGGCTCAGCAACGACACTGATTAACAATCAACCAGTTAACAACACGTCATTAAGTTTCAAAACTTTGTAAGTATAGGATGAAACATCCTCAGCAGGCAAAGAACTTTGCTTCTCTTCACTTTCTCCAAGTCTACAACAAAGAGTCATAGGTTCAGTTATCTAATCCTATGTCCAAGTGGAACTAGAAGCAAAGACTTTACAGTATCAACTAAACTCAAAATGAAACATTTATACAGCTGTGTTCAAATCAAAGGGTAATTTGCTCTGTAGTGGACATGAAAAATTCTTAACAGAATGAAGAGCAGTTGTAACAAATAATTCAATTTGGATTTATTGGACGATTGATTTAATTTGTTGAAAAATTATTTTGTAGCAACTGCATTAAAAAATACTTGCATTCAGAATGTTTCAGAATTTCACATAAATGAAATCACTATTTTAACTGGAAAATTAAGGCTGAATAAATACGTAGACAATTTTTTTTTTAAATAGGCAAACAAATATATGAAAAACATTTACCTTACTTTATGTACAGAAATAGAAGGGAAAATGGCCTTAAATACACATATTTATAGATGAAGCCAGAGTTAAAAATTCTTTAAGGTTTTTGACAGTTTTTCAGAGGTGATGCAATCCATATTTCACCACAACTCTGTATCTTGTGCTCATTTGACCCTAAGCTCTGTCTAGATAGTTTCAGTCTTTACTCATGTTTGCAGTTCTCAGGCTCTGCTCGATTGTTTGAAGGGGTGAGCAACTAGGCAGTGTTCCTGCAGGCTGCTAATTGGGTACGCACCAGAAGATACCTGAAAAGATGGTTGTGAGCCAGTGGTAGGAAGCAATGCAACTTGTTGGTAGATTGCCTAGCAAATACAGACAAAAAATTGCATATTGAAGGATGTATATGCTTGCAAAGGAAAGTTCAACGAGTTATAAGATTTTTGCTTAAATGACTATTTTCTTTGCTTGAAAATATTATATTGCCACAATTTTCTCATGAAATATTTAATTTTAATGGCTTTAATATAAGCTTGATTTATCAAGGGTTTTGTGTTGCTAAAGTATCTCAAAATGTTCTATTTATTTGTTGAGGAAAACTTTTTTGTTTTGAAATTCGATTTTCACTGAATGGTTTTGAAATAAGAATGAAAGTAGTTTTTTTATAATATTCAAAGTGTATCATTTAAGCTGATCTATACATTTTTATTATATACAGGAATATATGAGATTATTAGTTGTATATAATTAAACAATCATATGTTTCTGCCTTAGTTTAGGTAAAAATAAAACTGGGTTACTTAAAAATCTAATTGGATCAGAAAACAGAACAATGCCAAGAGGTATAGGTAAATAATTGAAGTACATAGTAAGAATTATTTTCTTTCTATGAGGAAAATGTGGATATAATAGTCTTAATGGAGAAAACTGATTAAGATGTGTTTCATTTAATTGCTTTAAATATCAGTAGAATGGTCAGATTAGAAAGCTTTAAAAGAAAAAAGCAAGTTAAAATAAGATTGTGTAGAAAACATAGAAAACTTTCCTTTTTAGAGATTATTAAAACCAGCAACAATTTTATTTTCCTTGTGTTTTGCCTAAATCTGTTTTCAAGGAGCTTGAAAATCTAAAATATTGCTCTAAAAACTGAAGAATATTTTCATTTGTTCAGAGATTTTGTGCTGTTCAGATTTTAATTTTTTGCTGAATTTTTTTCTTTTGTAGGTATGAAAGTAGTATGAAGATGATGTAAAAAACCTATCAAAACAGAAAACAGAAAAACCGTTCTCTTAGGTATTTTTAATTGTAACCAAATGCCTATGGAAAAGGCATGTCACCATAGGAAAGAGAGCACTGTTCTATTATGCCTGCCTTTTTTTGCACCATCAGAGGGCTTACGCCCCTTAAATTTGTGTTACCTATGACATTTGCACATTGATCAGCCACGCCTAGAAAACAGCAACTGCTTTTTGTTAATCCTAGCACTATAACCTCTTACTTATTATATCTCCATCAGAACAAATCCTTCATCTATTATTGATGCCAGTATAATTCTTACCCTTTGTGCATTTCTTCTTTAGAATTTGAAAGAATATCAGCCTAGCCTGCAGCACCACTATTTCTTAGATAATATTAACTAGGGAGTAGTAGTGCTGCTAAAATGCTGCGATAATGCTCTGGTTGAAGGAATAAGGACTGTCGCACTTGGCTTCTGATGCTAATTGCAAACCTGAAAAGTAAATTTACTACTACTACCAGATATTTACATTAATCCATCTGAAAGACACTTCGTGAGATGTAGTTTTAAATATATTCCTTCATCTATTTGTTACTGGAGTCACTGAAGTAAGCCTGTGATTTCTCTCGGGTACTATTGTGTAAAACTTGCCCAGTAAGACAGGTAGACATTAACTATAGTTTTTATAGGGAAAAAAATAAGAACATTATAAAAAACTTTTATGTTTAAAAATCTAATCAACCACATAATGTTTCCCTTTTTTTTTACTTATCAGCTGCCTTGTGTTTAAAACTGCATCCAACAATTAATATTTTGCTTAAACCTTGTTGAAGAAATGTTAGATTAACTCATCTGTACACACAAAATCAAATATTTCAAAACACTCGTACATCTGAATGACTTCCTTCATCTCTTTTGAGACTGCATATCATGGAAGGGATGTGCTTCTAAGAAAGATATTGCACTGTTAGAATAACTTTGTGACAGTAGCAGTGCTGGGTTAATAATGGGACGATCTTAAAGATGTTTTGCAACCTAAATAATGCTATGACTCTATATCTTGACCAGGTCAAATATGCAGTTGCTGATGGTAACAAAAGGGATGCCTAGTGGCACTGTGTATGGTTATATTATTAGAAAAAAATCTAGGGGACGTTGTTCTCTGCAGGAAAGTAGTTTACTTTATTCCCTCCATTGTGTTACAAGTAGATGAGTATCTCATCATGGAGAATTCTGGTGATCTCATTGCATACTTAAATCTCCACTCTTTGTGCAGAGAAATTGAAAGCACCTTTCTATACACCACAGGAAAAATACTTCAATTCATCAGTCAGATTTTGTTCAGTTCCTGCTCAGGCATATCTTCCATATAAATTGGTTTTTTTGAACGAGTGACTAGAATTGACTAAAGAATTCAAGATAGTTCTATCACAGAGTGAATTTCAGCTTGGAATGTCATTAAATGAAAACAAAACCTATTAAATGACATCATAGGCTATGGGATTTTGATAACGTTCATGCGAAAGGGATGAAAGTATTGCGTGGATATGAGATGATGGTGGTAAAATAAAAGCAGTTCTGTGTGAGTGAGTTAGATGAAAATAGTCTTTTTTTTGCCAAAGGGAAAGTATTTAATCCAGGGGTCAACATAAATCTTAGACAACAATATAAAATGCTCTTCTTTCCTGCTGCTACTCGGAGAATTTCAACACACAATGAATCTGTCTCTCCTTTTACCTTCTATGCTCAATGTATTGACAGGTAAAAGATAAGACTAAACAAATCTAATTACTAATGAGACAAGATATTGGAATTTTTACCAAAATGAAAGGGAAAAGAAATAAAAAAGTAAGTAAATAAATAAACCCCAACCAAAGTTTTCATCTTCTTCTTTATTTTAGTGATGCTCTGTGACAATTTGCAGCCTGTAATGGGATGGTGCTGGAATCTTAACTTCTGTAACCACCCACTTTGTAGAGGATTCAGAGGATGGAGAATGAATGAACAAAATGAATTATAAAATAGTTGCCTTAACAGTCTCATATGAACAGACTTATTCTTCAGTGTTGGTTGTTTTTGCTGTTCTCTTCCTAACTGCAGCTACCATTCAACCCCCAAAACCATTTAAGACAGTGCCAATAAAACACAGTGTGAGTTGCTCCTGCCAATATGACTTAAAAAAAAAAATCTTGTGGCAGTGTTAAAAGCAAGTGGCATGAATACAACTGGCAAACTTGACATTCAAAAAAAGAACATAATATGGTGCATTTGATCAAATTGGTGCATTTAGAGAAGCATTTTGAGATGGAACTGATACTTCCTCCAGAAGTTTCTAACCAGATCAAAAAGACGATGATTCCTTCTACAAGTGTGTTTCTTATGTTATTACCCTGCTGATAGCAATGGGTTAAAAGCAAAAGACTGGCAAAGAGGGTCATAAATATGCTCAAGTGACCTTGCAACTGCAAGTAATCCTTGATCAACTGATGTGGTCATCAGGCCAGCGATCCTCTAACAGGAACTGAGTTTAATGGTACCTGCATTTTCCCCTGGTGCTTCTTCAGTGATACCATCACTAGGGAAACAATGGAAATAAATTCACTCTTTGTGAAGAGTTTGCCTGTCTGTGCTGACTCATGTATACCCCCGATACAGTTTTATGACTTTAATTTTATTTACATAAAGCACCGGGTTAAATACTATAGGTTACAGAAAAATATTGATATTAATTTTTTTTCAACCCAATAATTCCATTTAGTTGAAAAATCTATTTTTTTTGCAGGAGGAAGCTATGACATATGACTTTATTTGATGAGAAAATACTATGTCAGCTTATATATAATTTTCAAAGTTGGTCTATCTAGATTTGGACTGAGATGCAACATGTGTATTTTGAAGAAGATAGATTTACTCACTTCTTTAAGTTTAATTGTAAATGTTTTATCTCCTATTAATCTGAGATATTCAGCCTTTGCTTTAGCATATGGCAAAAATGCAAAGTAGATGTGTTTGGCTTTGCATAATGCCCAGCTAACCTATACTGACCTAGAAAAGGTAATGCTCAAAAGTTAAATATTCATGTTCAGACTAGCCATATGTGTGCTGTAGTAACATTGGTGTGGCATAGACAGCTTGAATCTGACCCCAAGAAAATATCTTGAAATTAGAGAGAACTTACCTGAATGTATTTAGTGACAAATCAAAACAAAAACTGTCAGCTTTTTCCCATAAAAGCCCAATATAATCGCTCTGTACATGTATCTTCAAAGAAAAAATGAGAACTAAGCCAAAATTCAGCTAGACAGTATATGGAAAGTAGTCAGGGACATTAAAATTGATTCAATCAAGTGTAATAAAGGACAAGAACTGCACAAAATGAAATGACTGGCTAAACAATCAGGTCTGTTTAGCCAGTTTTCATGATGCAAACCAAATAAAAAATAAATGTCATTCTGCATTGGAAAGGGGCTAAATCTTAAAAAGATACGCCACTGGACTAAATCTGTGAGATACTGATGCATTATCATGAGCTGCAACTGTCAGAATTCTACCAGATTACATTGCAAGAAGGCATGCGTGGGCATGTCTGTTTGTAAAAACAATGTTTATTTGCCATATTTATATCATGCAGCATTAAATTAGCAATGTTCATGTTGGTCTACTCAGTTGCTCCATTTGAAATACAAAAAAATGCAATTGAAGCAATTTTTCTCTACTGCTTTTACCTCTGCTTGCTATTTCATGTGGAAAAATAAATACCCAAGTAAAAAATGCTCTTATCCATGGAGTTCTTTTACGAACATGACTGCTGAAAGAATACCATAATAGTGTTACTATTGCACTTATTACAATGGAAAACACCACTTGTGCTATGGAAGATTTTCCTTCTCCTGAATATGTTGGAAAATCTACACAAGACTGAAAGGTTTAATGTAGGCTTGTCAGGGATACATTAGTTTTTCTTAAAGTTTTAGACATTTGTGGAGGAGGAGAAAGGAAAAAAAAAATCTAAGAAAAAATCCATAAAGCTTTATTGAAGTGCACAGAAATATTCCCCATTGACTTCAAGCTGGACTATATGCTTCAAGCGCTGCAGGTTGTCTAAGGCAGACTTGGTCTGTGACTCATATTTGATGGCAGACCAGGAAGCAATTCATAACTCACCACTGAACTAAGTAAAGGAGCTATACATTATGTATCTAGGACTCAAAAAAGGGAGCAAGAAGCTGCTAGACATCAAAGGGGAAAAAGAATCCAGTTATCTAATCATCTAAAAGATGAATTTGTGCCTTGCATGTCAGGCATGTTAGAGAGATGTCATTAAAGTAGCTCAGAAGTGCATAGTTACTTTATTCTTATGTGACATTGCCTGAAATATTACTGAAGTGTGAAATATTAATGAAGTTACCTTCACGAGGTCCATTTCAGACAAGATTTCGAGAGAGAGATAGAAAGCACCTAAATGTTTCTTATCAGGCATTAAGGAGCAGCTATTGTTCCTCCAGCCCAGCATAATATCCCCTGTGGATTTTTCAGGTTTTTGGCTTGAGAAGAGTTCCCAATGAGTTGTTTGTTAGAACAAGCCTGAAGATAGTCTGGGGCCAGAATCTGTGTGTGTATTCTGTAAAGCTGAAGAAAGAAGACTCTTTCCCTGTTCCTCTATACAGAGCCCTAATGGATTTCTTTGCAAAAAGGGAATCTGTGTGGCTGTTGCGTCTGTCTGTGCTAATATTCATGGCTGGAAGACACTTAAGATAGAGACATGAAGTCAGACTAACCACAAATGCCTGAGGATTAGAAGGGCCATAGACTTTACCCACTTTAAAGCTAATGTTCTAGCTCTCTATCTTGGGAGATCCAGAAAACTCTATTTTTTAAGACTATACAGAGCTAACGGAAGAATGTTCAAGGAAAGTGTTTTCACAGAGCTTAAAACTTAACTTTTTTAAGCTTAAAGTCCTAAAACATCAAGATAGACTTGGAATCTGGCCTCCTGCAGAACATGTGAAAACGCTAGCCTAATAATATCCTTCTGCCCATTTTCAGTAGTTTCAAAGCATTTTTGTTTTTTCTTTCACTCTTCTTCTTCCCCATGCCCAGTGAAAAGGCATTTAAAATATCTTTACACAAGTCTGTATTCCAGGTGATGTTTATCTTTGGTCCTCAAATATTCCTCAGAAATTACAGTAGGCATCACTCTAATTATCTTTCCCTAACTTTCACTGCAGACATTTTTCCAAAGCACCATTTCATATATTGTAAATTGAAGGGGCACAGTAAATTTTCAGGTCTTCTAGCCAAAAGCATTACCAACCCTTCATGAGAACTTTTTGTGTCTCTAATTATTTCACTTTAGTCCTGAAGAACGTACCTTTCTTGTCTTGAATCGGTGCAGTTCTCTGCAAGTTTTCTGTATGTGATATTGTGCAAATTCATTAAATTTCATATTTGTGGCTTACAGACAGAGAAAATAAGACTAACAGAGACTGAAGTCAGGAAAAGTCCCACAGGGTAGCCATTTGGAAAGATTGCTAAATGGCTTCCTTATCTCCCATAGTTCTAGCTAACCAGACAATTATAAGCAGGCTCCACGGTGGCTTAAAACCAAGAGAAAAGGATTGGGTGGTAATGAGGACAGAGATATTGCAGATCAATATCAAGCCATTAGAAATAGTAGTGGTGGTGGCAACCAGAAAGTGGCTTGTGGCATCCAGAAAGAAATGTACTCCAAAACCAGGAAAAAGTGAGCCAAGGCATCATTTTCTTCTCCTGAAGAGAAGAAAATAGGTCTAACAGGGAAGACACCCAGCCCAAAGCTAGCCACTGGTCCATTCAATGTGGGAATTTGATTTGCTACCTCTGAGAGGAGCCAACTGCAGGAAAAGAGAGGATAAGCTTCATTAAAAGCAGCATTTCACCAAAAGTACTCAAGGGCTGGAGAAAAGTGAGAGACTGTCTGAGTCCCTTTGCCAGAGTATCAGTACAGGTTCCTTCTGAAGGACTTTGTCCCAGGTGATAACAAGAAAAGATGTGGAAGGAGTCTATAGCAGTGCAGATGCATGAAGATGGAGGGGGTCTGCATTAACATGTCTCATGTCCTTCAGCAGTCTGTCATCAGATTTTCGTCTCCAAATTCAGGACATCTGTGGGTTGAGAACAAGCCACTTGTTCTGCATAGGGCAGATCCTGTTTTCTCTCTCACTGGGACATTGTAAGAACTCGGAACTATGATTTCTGCCAAATTTTTCCTCCCAGAGGTTCTTCTACTTAAAATTTGCTTGCTTTGCTTTGTTGTTTGTTTTTTTTTTTCCTCTAGTACGTATTTTAACATTTCCTGCTTCCTGAATTCCAAGGCTCTGATCATCCAGGTCTATTTAGTAAGGAGAGCTACTGCCAACAGATGTATCACAAAAGCTTATGTGTCTTCTAATGCAACAAATCTTTCTAATTTACCTTTCCCAGCAGAATGTTTTTATGCTTTTCTCATTTCTTTAGAGTGCAACTCTCAAAATCATCTCTTTGACCAGGTTCCCAGGGTGGTATTTGTAATATAATAAAATATAAACAGAAAAAAATATAGCTTTGCTTAGTTTAAAAGTCAGACAGGTTTCACAGGTGTTGCTGAAGAACCTTCAATTATGTAGAAGTGACACAATAGCATAACAATTACCTTGTATGAGTATTCATGAATGGATTAGATATTGTAGTCCTGTTGACTGAACTTCAAAAAGCCTAGAGTTAAGTTTTGATGCAGAGAAATATTCAACTGTTCAGAGGCTTATCTGAAACAGGTAACTTGTCTTAATGTACATGTCAGATATGAATATGAGAGGTCTGAAATCAGTGCAAATTTGACCTCTGACACAAATGCCTAGGTCTAAATCACTGACTAATTGATGAAAAAAAAATGGCTGTAAAACATAGGTCCCCTAAAACAAGAAATCCCTGTGAAGCACACTAGACCTATTTTCAAGCCTTCACAGTACTGTTGTTCTAAGTCCTGTTAACAGACTTCAAACATAACAAAAAACTTACCCTGAAAACAATAGAGCTTTGTGGACCTCCTCTCTCCCATCTCTTCTCAGGAAATTGGTATGTTCCTTCTCAGCCATCTCAAAGAGACAAGGCAATAAGCCACATTTCTTCACATCTAGACATCATTGAATTGCTTGTCTAGACTTTGTGGAACTGAAGGTCTGTTTTACCCAGAAAATCAGTTCATGAAAAATAGCTGGCATAGGATAACTAGGAAAAAAAAAAAAAAAAAAAAAGAAAAATTTAACCTGTTTGATGTAACTTAAAAGCAACGGCAAAGGCCAACTCTTGCCTTTGAAGTTACAGCAATAAAGATGTAATTGCCTTTAAATGTCCTTCTATAAGACTTGCCTGGAAAGTATTTATGAATGCATCCTGCATGTGGTCAGTGCATCTGAATGTCAGTAGTGTCAAGCAGTATGTTATATCTGTCTTCTATACAAGCCACATTCATGGCAAACAGGAAAGCAGATGTGCTTCTGCTGAAAGCTCTTTAGGTTTCATAATGGGAAGCTCTAGGAGATATCATAGCTCACTAGAACTAAGTCCTTGCTGATGTTTTCTGCATTAACAAACCTTGGTCTACGCCAGACTATCTTTAAACTACTTAATTAATTCAGTAAAGGGTGGTGACTGAACATTAGCTAAATTTTTTTAACTTCAGGTTTTTGTATAAGTCATATTTCTTTGATTTTGCCCAGAATTTTTCCAGAAGCTGTCAGACGTTCCTTATTTACCCTGGATAGATTTTAAAGTGACACCACCTCTTCTAATGCTTTTTAAATTTTTTCTCTAAAAACAATTCTTTTGTCAGGCAGGAATTGATTCTTCTTCAAAAAGACATGGAACAAGAAAAAAACCATTAATTATCTCAGTTTTGCAGCTTAGGAAAGGAGGAAGTTCAGAATTATTTCCTACCTTTAAGTAAATGACTATCATCCTAAGAAATTATTTAGATCTTCAGTCTCAAAATTACCAGCTTAAATTTCTTCTTTAGTGGCTACATGTAAGATTAGACATGAAAGAGGAATTCACAGCTAAAAGGACTACCTTGAGCTTTCCAAACATATAATGAAGGAATGGGAAACTGGTTAGGACTTTTTTGCGTTGCAAATACTAAAGTACATTCACTCAACAAAAAGAAAAATAATAAATTACTACTCTTGTGAGAATAATATTTTTCAGTCCTTTAATCCATTGGAAAAAAAAAACAAAAACAAAAATAAACTGAAATATCAGGCTTTTGTTCATGCACAGACAGGCAAATAAAGATTTGTGCAAATTGCAGGGGGTAGAATCTGAATTTTCTTCCACTACTGCAGTGTCACAGTAGCTTCAGCTCTGTTAAAGGAACAGCTCTGAACTGACATAGGGGAAAAGCAAGATGAGGATCTCACCCATGATGAATGATGCATTTTCAGCCTATAGAGCTCCAATATGAACTGACAGCAATTTTCCCAGACGAAAATAGATACACTCATTGGACTTTCTGTCAAGACTCCACTGTTTCATCTCTAATGCATATCATTGTGTTATTCATTGGAAAACTATAAGATGCCCCAAAATGAAAAAATGCCAGCTTTCAAATGAAAATTTAATATGCTACACATGATCATAAACAGAAGAAAAATTACCAGGATGTTTTTTGCTGGTTTTATGAGGTGCTAGACTGGTAAAAGTTTTCTGAAGTCTGTGCATTACAAGTCCAGTGAGGAACACGGACTCCATACCCCCTGGAGATCCTGTGCTCCTTGTGGAAATCCTTCACCTAAGGAAGGGCAACATGTGTGACTGTTATACATCTCAACCTAAAGACATTTCCTTATAGTTTCTGGCCTGCATAACACTCTTTTGACTGAATTTGCCCTTCAAACAAGAACCTTGACCTTTTCATGCCCTGTCCTGACTTCACTTTGTAGCTCTATGTTTCATCTGAATGCTCTATTTTACAGTTCCTTGGATACAGCAACACTGTGATTTCTACACTCTTACAGTATTATGCTTTTTTAACCATTAGGAATAGGCATTTCTCTGCTATTCCACTTTTTCATGCCACTCTCTCTTAAGTTTAGCCACTGGTTCTTACCCTTTCTTTACATTTTTCCATATTTCCACATTCTCTCTTGGGCATTGCGTGTGAGCCAGAGAGCCCAGCAAATTCCCAGATTCTCCTGTGGAATGTGAAAGGGCCCTTCACCTCCAGGGCTGAGGGAGAAATTTCACAGCTTGCATTTCTGTGTTGCATTCACTGAAGTCACTGTGACAGGGCTCACTTGGGAAGCGTTTGACTTTTCACAAGATCTTGGAGTCTCACTGCACCCTATCAGACAAGACAGCAGAGGAGTGACACCTGCAGACTAGCATTTTTTCTTCCTCACATGGATTCAGTTTGAAGAGGGGTGTGAAAAATATTTGTGATGTGCAGGCCATTCTAGGCAAGCAGTTGGAAGCAATGAAAGAAGGGGTAGAGGGAACAGAGACTGTTAATGATTTCAGTTGAAAAAAAAATAATGTGGAAGCTAAAACTGAAATAAAAATACTGTCTCAGTCAGAAAGTAGGAAAGATAGTAGTTTGCATATAATCTTTAAGAGTTGAGGTTCCAATGGTAGGTTTATAATCATGCTTTTTATTTGTAAACCATTTTCCTTGGCCCCAGAAAGCTCATGAGCTATTTTTTAGAAATGATGAATTAAAGGAGGCCCAAGTCAGTGAGCCTAAATTAACTGTAGAGGAGGCTAAAGTTTCACTGGAATTTTTTTTCTTTTTTTGGAGGCAAACTAAAGATTAATATTTACTGGTTCAGTGTTATCTTTTTGAGTGTCAAAACTATGGTCCTGTGGTGGTTTAGTAGTGCAACATTACCTTGAGAAGAAGCAGAGCAAATTGCCCCATATCAATTAAATCACATGGCTGCATATCTCAGAGCCTCCACCCTGAACTCTGCATCTCATGAAGAAGAGTGCTGGTGAAGTGTCCCTCGGGCCTTCAGCCAGTAGATGTAGAAAAGTGTATTCTTTCAGAGGAGAGGAAAGAGGAAGGCAAGACAAGTTACGAAGGAAGAGTCAGTGTTATGGCATATTGTGGGGTTGCTTTATTTTTTTCCTGAGCAATTTATAAGATAGGTGAAGATATTCTTTGCCTGAATTCATGGTTGTCTGTGAATAAGGAGTAAAAATTGATGAAAAAGTGACTAGAAAGATACCTCTTTGATATATATTTTACCTGGAGTAATTTTAAAGTGATTCACAAGTACTTTAAAATCGAAATTTCCTGTTTAAATCATAGGTCTTTCTGCAGTGATTTGCAGAGCGTGCAACTCTGAACTCAGACTGAGACCTTCAGATTTTCTGAGTTAAACGCAAATTACTAATGCAGATGCAGACAAAGGTACAAGAGAGCATTATTAGATGACAAAGAGTGGATTCAGAATGGAGCTGTACCTGTGTGCAGTGATTCTGCAGAAAGAATATCAGCTGTTGCTTCTGGGGTTGTTTTTGGAGGTTTTAGATGTTTTGTTTTGTTGTGAGTTTTGAGGGGGAGCAGGTTGTTTGTTGGTCTGGTTTTGGGGGGAATTTTTGTTTGTTTGGGGGTTTTTTGGTTTTGATTTTTTTGTGTGGTTTTTTTTGTTGGTGGTGGTTTGGTTTGGTTTTTTGTTTTTGTGGTTTTTTTTTTCTTTAAGAAAGAACAAAAAGTGAGGCAATATAAATGAAAATATTCTATAACTTCAAGTGTATCTGAGTGGGTGAACTCACAGAAGAAATCCAAAATTCTGTATCTGCATTTCTAACTTTATCTCTCCTGCGTCCCTTCTGATTTTTGCCACTGAAGATCCATGTGAAAGAGGAAAATGGAACTGTCTTGCAACCCTGTGGTCCTGTGTATTTATCACAAAAGATTAGAGGTTCACTGCATTTGTATTTGTCAGAAATAATTCTTTATACATTCTACACACAGGCTTGTTTTCCTATTAAAAAAGAAGACACATATTTGCTTTCTAAAGAAAATATATGATTAAATAATATTTATTCATTAATATTATGTACACAGTGCATGTTGATATTTAAAGAAATCAAATCAAGGAAAAACCTCCCCTATCTATTGGTGCAACTACACCTAAGACAGATATACGCAGTCTTTCTTTTGCAGGCAAAATTCTGTTGAAAATTCTAGTTTTAATGAAGCAGTGAGGAATCCAGGCATTTTCTAAAGCACAGTTCCCAGCTATGGAAATTCAGCATTATTATCCAGAGAACCAGCCTTGCTATCAGCAGGTACACAGACAACCAGACACCAGCTGAAATTTTGGTAGAGGAGAAGCGGAACAGAGGTACACAGAATCAGAGAATCACAGAATCATTGAGGTTGGAAAAGAGCTCTCAGATCACTGAGTCCAACAAGTGATCTGGTGTGCTCGTAACAGCAGGCAGCATGTACAGATCCAGACACGCACACTTATGGAACAGGAAAAGGCAGCCCCAAGGAAAGTTGACTCTCATGCATCATATAATCTTTTCATCTGTCCACTCATTGCTCTATACAGTTTATTGTAACACCTTAATCTCCCAAAGAAAACTCCTCCATACCTCTCTAACCATGGGCAAAAAGTCTCTCCTTCGGGAGGAGAAAAATGCTGATTGATAACTGAAATACCCTTTGCTGTATTTCAGGGAGGTTAGGAAGGTGTGCTGCTCTTCTTTCTCTTCCTGCCAGAATATACAGTGTTAGGGAAGACAGATGAGTAGGGAGAGAGTGGTTCAAGGCTCCAGAAGCCTTGTTTTTTTTTCTCCTCCGAAGTAAAATGGAGACCTTAAAAATCATAGATCCAAAATGAAACTAACTCCAAAACCAAAATATGAGAGCCAGAGAGTAGTCAACAACTTTTCTGAGCTGTGTGATGCCTAGGACACAGAACAGGAATATGGGTCTGCTACATTGTGTCATTTCCAAGTTACTGGTGAGAATGCAGTGCCTATCTCCTCTCCCTCCAGAAATTCTGTAGGGATCTCAGGAACTCACTTGATGAAACTCTTATTGAAGAAAAGTAGTTTCAATGTCACATAAAAAATTTCAGAGTACCTAGATTACTGAGATCTCACAGTCCTTTTAAAAAGCAATGATTGGGATGCTTTTGAGTCACTTAAGTCTGTTTTAAAACCCAACTATCTGACTAATGCCTTTTAAATACATGGACACAATGCATTTTACACACATAGACGTGTCCGTATATGTAGTTTAATGTAGAGCAACTAAAAAATGAATATAAAGTAACAATAAGCTTTCAACTTTCAGGTTAAATATTCATTTCTGCTCAAGAGAGAAAAGAACAATAATGGGTTTTCATATTTGAATATTTGTCTCTGCACTTCTGTATCCTCAGCCTGACACTGCTATGAAATGCTTATGCAAGTACATTAAATTTTAATGGTAATTGAACACTATTTTTCCTTGGTTACATGTTTTAAATTAATATGTAATTTCACTAGAGGCTAAGCAAAGATGTCTCTTCATGTACCTTGGTGCACCCAGACTGAGAGGTAGGGCACATGAAACAGTAGCTAGGACAAATTTTCAGGGATGGAGTCTAGTCTTTTAAATATAGTCCATTACAGGTGCAGTGCAAACTATTTCTTAGAAACAAATACAAGCCTTCACACAAAATTAAATCAGGAGACGATATGGAGAATATCATGTATGTCTTCTTCATTTAGAATCATTCTCATTTTCAAACATATTACTTTGCTTTCACATGTGTAATTCCTGCCTCAGGAAACCATAAACATCATCATAAACTCTTGAAATAGAAATGGCAGATTAACCTGCATCAGACATAGATTAGGACAGTGAAGAAGAGGGCAACACATGGTTGTGGATGGGGTTTTTACAAGGCTTATAATCAGGGACTGGGGAAATATCAGGGAAGAAGGGGCTCTTGGGTGCACTTCCACTCAGATGAGGGTCCCATAAACAAACTCATTAATACTCCATGTTTACTCAGTGTGTTTTCTTGCCATAATGTGGTCATGGCACCAAGCTTGACAGAGTTCAAGAAGTGCTCAGATGACACTCTCAGGAACATGGTGTGACTCTTGGAAATGGTCCTATACAGAGCTAAGGGTTGGACTTGATGATCCTTGTGGGGCCCTTCCAACTCAGGATATTCTGTGATTCTGTGAAACATACATATCAAAACATGTCTTGTTTTTGCCTATATATTGGGCTACAACTTCAATAAAGATATTGGTACATCCAGACAGATCAATATGACAGCCGGCAGGACTGAAGATGGTACCTAAGGTTGGGGCACAGTTAAGGGCACAGAAACATTTCTAACACCAGCATCTGCTGATTCCTCAAATATTCTTCTTTAAACTTTGACTATCTCCTTGGCATCCTTTCCTTTTTCTCAGAGTAGACAGAAAAAGAAATCCATGTATGAAATATAACATTATATATAAATCAAAATATTTGCAATAAGTGAATCAAGTCGCTTCTCACTAGATCCCTTCCAACCGTAACTGATTTTCTTCAGAAGTTCATATATCTGGAAATATAACATCTGTATTTATAATACAACGGAAATCTGTTTTTACACTGATTAAACATCTTGTTGCTAATTTTTTAGGGCAAAATTGCCTAATAGGGTGGTTCAATTGCATTGTCACTTCTTCTATAGGGATATAGAACCCTCTTAATAGATGGACATAGTTCAGTCTGTCAGTGACTTGATTGCACACAATTTAACAGATTAGCAGCTGTGCAATTGTTTGTGTAAATTGTTTGCAAGATCAATTTACTAACAAGATAGACCACAAGCTTTACTGAAATTCACACAGTAATGTTTAAGAAAGTTGTTCTGTTATTAATTTTAGCTGTTATTAATTAGTAATGCTTGCTTTTGTAAGAATTTGCTGGACTGTAATTATAGAACATATTTGTCCAGCTATTCTTTAACAGCATCTTCATAAAGAAAACCTGGGAGCAAAATTCTATCTTTCTTTAAGGTTGGTCTGTGGAAGAGTACCGCTGAAAGGAGAAAGGAGTCAGTTCGGGAAGC
Source organism: Cephalopterus ornatus (assembly GCA_013396775.1). Classification (NCBI taxonomy): domain Eukaryota; kingdom Metazoa; phylum Chordata; class Aves; order Passeriformes; family Cotingidae; genus Cephalopterus; species Cephalopterus ornatus. The sequence goes on from VZRE01004036.1 coordinate 24,900, forward strand.
TAATTCTGGCTTCCTGAGAAAACGCACCTCATGATACAAGAGAATATTAAATCCTTGTTCCATTGAAATAAATTATTTTCACTGACACCAGTGCTGTCAGAATTTCTCCAAAAAAACTTCTTCATGCATACAAAACTGTGATAAGTTTGTTAGCGAAATGAAAGTGTGTAGGTGTAAAGGAGACCAGACTGGTGTTTTGCAGACAGTATTTCTCATAAATATGGGTGGATGCTTTACTCTTCTTTGCCTGGTGTTACAACTCTTGTGACACACCATAGAGTTCAACATCAGTAATTGCTGGAGATCTGAAGATAGCAGCCCACTTTTCACTGTAAGCTTGCTTTTTTCTTTTTCTTTTTCTTTAGCCCATTGAGAACAGAGAAATAAAACGGCTTTTATTTTATGGTGTCATTTTTAAATTCTAAGAAGCCTTTGCAGCACAGGGGAATGTGTTGCAAACTTCCACCACGGAAAAAATAGGGAGAGGCTGGGACATTTTTTGAAAATAAGCCTGTGTAGCCTTCTTGCAGAGGTTTTGCACATGGACAAAGTCAGAGATGCCCAGTGCTTCACTCTCCCTTCCCCACACACTCTGCCACTGTAATTAATAGCAGACTTCAGTCAATTGCTTTTGGAACATTGAATATGATGAACTGTGTTTTCATGTGTTGGATCAGAATTTTTTTTTTCTGCTGACAAATGAGATATTAGAGAGCAGAGCTAGGATAATCTCCTGGGTAATTTACTCTATCTGCACTACTAAAATTTGGCATCCATAATTTCCTGCACAATCCGCTTTAGTTTATTCAGATTACATGCAAGGATACTGATTATGTACCTTCCTGCATATGACTTAACTGTAATGTATTATTTATAATACTGCTTCAGTATCTGTGGCATAATCAAAACACCACAGAAAACCCCAACAAACACAGCAGGTACTGATGGAGTCTCAGCGCAGCAGGAGAAACACAGGGTGCCCAGATGCTCTGTCAGTTTGATTCCACTCCTGTGGGCATATCTGCACACAGCTTTGTGGCTTCAGATAGCAGTTTGATCAGTTAGCCCTGACTTGATAGTTTTGTTTGGGTTTTTTTTTTTCCAATCTGCTTAACTTTCACCGTGCAAATGTCTCTTTTAATTCTGCATTTAAAGACAGACCACAGCCCAAAAGCAAAACCTACTGTAAAACCAAATCACAGCTGCACACAAGTCTGAAAAATATGTAAAGATATCCACTGATAGGCATTTCCCTGGTCAGTGGGTTGGGAATCCCCCATTGGATCCAAAACCACGTGTCTCCAAGAGGCATTTTGAAGTCCAGCGTGCTTCCCTTCTCACATCCTGGGTGTCATGCTGAGCCTCAGCCTGGAGCTGGCTCATATTTGGCGAAGGGGCCTCTCCATAGCTGGGATCCCGTTTCTGACACCAAGCCAAGTGTCATGCTCTCAGTAAAGCACCAAGACACAAAGTGTATGTTGTACAGTTTTGTTCTAGACCTGATTGATTCCTGGGTGATAAGAGCAAAATTCAGGGAATTCCCCTCTTACCAAATTATCTGAATTACCCTACTTATAACACTATCACATATTTCCCCCTATTGCATCTGTGAAAGGAAATTTAAAATTCGTTTCTCTTTATACAGCAGTAATAAGTCCTATCACAGTGAAATGTGATGGACTGCTGACAAGGAGAAAAACCTTTTTAATTTTGGAGATTATCTGCTCAGGAATCAGTATGAGAGATGTGTGAAGGCTTGCTGAACACCTAAGTTATCTGTTTCAAACTCAAGGAGCCCTAAGGTAGGCTCTGGGAATGTCTGCAGTAGAGAGCAAAGCAATGAGAACAGAAAGACAAATAGACTTAACAGCAAGGAGAAAAGAGACAAGGAATACAAAATCATATACCTGGATCCAGATCTAGGAACAACTTTGTCATTGAGGCCAGATTTCAGATTAAGGTCTTCATTCTTCAGAGGAGTTGCATTCACTAACCACATCTAAGAATTTGTGCTTTCAGGCACTGATTTGCACATACATTGTTTACCACTCATGAAGCCAGTGTTGATACACTAAAACTGGCTAAAAATCTCATAATCATTATGAAACTTATCTTGGTTAACATCAGCATAAACTTGTTCCTGATTATCCTACAGAATTCCTCATTACAGAATCAACGATCTGAAATTAATTACCTTTCCCCCACAGTTTTTAACAAATATAAGCAATAAGATTAGATGATGATTCCTTGTTACTGACACCTCCCTCTGACATTACCTACCTTTTTATAAGTTCTTTCCAGATTTAACTAGTAGCTACAGTAAATGCTTAAGAGTTTTGAACTGCCTGGGCTCAGCATTCCCTCAATTTATTTGCTCATCCAGACCTCACAAGCTGTATATTTTATAAGCATTTAAATAATTAAAGTCTGAACCTGAAGGGCTTTTCTTGCTGATTTTTGAAAAGGAGGATAATTTAATGGGAAATCAACTTTAATTGCATTATCTTAGATGGAAAAATGATTTGTCAATGTGCATTACCAGATTTTATTTGGCAACAAAAATTCTGTAAGCAAAAAGATTGTGTTGACTAATATAACTAGGCATACTGCAAGAAAGATTAATAACTTTAGAAGTAGATAACGAAATCGTCTTGCATTATTGGCACAACAGATTTTCATGCTTTGTTGAGACTAAAGTGGCAAATATAAACCCGGAACACTCAACTATCATTATTTTGTGAAATTTTTGTCGATGGAATTGCAGTGTTATTCTGATATCAACCTACATCAACCTAGCAACTCAGGTAATTAGACTTCAAATGTCTTTTCACTGAAGTCTCAGCTGAAAATCTAATGCTCTGGCGTATTGTAAAAGTCCACTGCATTTTTGAACTTCATTGTTGTGCTTAGCTAACACCATCATTCTTATGGCAAAATGCAAACTGAGGCTTCTCTAGAGTTCATTTTATGAAATACACTTTTTGATGTACCCTATTGCTGAAAGGGAACAGCTGGACAGGAACTATATATCTTAACAGACATTAACTTCTGGTAAATTAATAGCGAAAGAGTTTTCTTGAATATCCGTCATTTCAATGAAGGAGAGCCCAAGTATTGTCACCCCATGGTGTAAGTAGATATAAAACCAGAAAAAGATGCTTTTTTGTAAATGATTATTCTGGGGATTAACTGGAAACATGAAAAAGCAAACAAACAAGAAAACAAAACCCCCAAAACAACAACAGAAAACAGATCAAAGCTGGAAGAAGATAAGAGAATATTAATGCAACTTGGTTTAAGCAGACAGGCGCAATCATGTTAGTTGCTCCCTATACAGGAAATTGCCACAAGCTACTCTCCATTGTAATTCTCTATAAGTGAGATAACTAACTGCAAAAAAATCAACCAAACTGCACTGATGTCATTGAATACACTCTGACTTGTTTCAGCCAGGAGCATGGCTTTTTTTTACAACTCTTACTCGCTCACACTGATTTGAAGTATTTTATTGTCTTTAAAGAAATTATCCAGCCTAGGTACATGGAATATCATAGAATGGAATCACAGAATCACAGATTATCTAGTTCCAAATCCCGTGCTGTGGGCAGGGTACTTTTCACTAGACCAGATTCCTCAGAGCCTTATCCAGCCTGGTTTTGAACACTTCCATGAAAGCATGAGTCCACGACTTCTCTGGGCAACCTGTTCAGTGCCTCACCACCCTTATAGTGAAGGATTTCTTCCTAATTTATAATCTAAATCTACCCTCCTTCAGACTAAGGCCATTTCCCCTTGTACTATCACTACATGCACTTGTAAAAAGTGCCTCTCCAGCTTTCTTGTAGATACTGGAAGATGCTATAAAATCTCCCCAAAGCCTTGTTTTCTCCAGGCTAAAGAGCCCCAACTCTCTCAGCTTGTCTTTATAGCACAGGTGTTCCAGCCCTATGATCAACTAAGTGGTTTTCCTCTGGACTTGTTCCAACAGCTCAATGTCTTTCTTGTATATCTTTTACACCAGTGTAATCTTCAAAGTAAATCAAATATTCAGAGTATAACTGGCAAAAACAGTTTTATAAAGAATGCATGTTCCCACTTAGTAACTAAATTCCACTTAGGAATTTAAATTTCAGTCTTAATGAAGCCACGATGTGTTTTACACTAACACAGGAGAAGCAGAAATAGCACAAATTTAATAGGGATCATCATGTTGATCAAACACCTCTCTTTTTTAGCATTGAATTTTCAAAATTACTGAAAACAGAAGAGGAAATTTATGAAGACAAAAGTCAAGAAATATGTGGGTTCGAATTGCAAACTGTCCCAGAAGAGTATTTTTGTATCATGGTGGGATTGTAGTTATAGAAAAAACACTGTCTTTCCTCACTAATGTTTCTGAACTTCTTTAACAGTAAATCAGATCTGCTGCCAAAGAGTCTGTTTTTAACTGCATATAAATGGTTCACTTAAGTGCTTATCCTAGAAGATAATTTTTTTAAGCTTGTAATTTGCCTGGAAGTTATGTTATGAAGTGGCTTTTTGTCATCACAGATAGTTAGAAATTGTGTAGCTATAAAATATACTGGCATATCTGATTCTGTATGAACACTTTATATGAAATCACATCTGGTACAAATCAGATCTCAAATACATGACAGTCATGTCCTGTCAATGACGCAAACATTGTAGGATAGGTGGTCTTGCCTGTGCTGTTGAAATATTGAAGATATAAACATGATGTGAGGGGACTTATACCATAATTACAGTGCTAACATGCAGTTGTGGAGGTATTTTTATCAAAATCCAATTGAGTTGGGTTTATTTAATCAAAATTTTTTCTCTCTGGAATGGAAAACCTTAGGAAAGAGTCAAGAGCTCTGATTAATTTTCCCTTTCAAAAGCATTTCAAGCAAAATTTTGAAAAAAGCTGACTGACAAAATTCAAATGTGATACATTTTGCTATGTCTAAGAGAATGATGCAGGAAGTTGACCTGCGAACATTGTATAAGTGTTAATGCCGGAAAAGTGGCATGAAACTTTTCTAGGCATCTACATGTAGCTATTCATGTAGAGTCAATTGTACTCTGCCTGTAACTCATGTGCCCCAAATTCAAGCCAAGATTTGATGTGGCCTAGAGGTCACAATTCTGTGTAAATAACAGAATTGTCATAGAATGGTTTGGTTTGGAAGGGACCTTAAAGATCAGATAGTTCCAAGCAACCTTCTACTAGACCAGGTTGCTCTGAACCCCATCCAACCTGGTCTTGGATACTTCCAGGGAGGGGGCACACACAACTTCTCTGGGCAACCTGTTCCAGTGTTTCATCATCCTCACAGTAAAGAATTTCTTGCTAATATCTAATCTAAGTTTAACCTTCTTCAGCTTAAATCTATCCCTTCTTTGTTCTATCCCTTCACTCCCTAGTAAAAAGTCAGTCTTCAGCTCTCTTGTAGGCCTCTTCAGGTACTGGAAGGTGTTATAAGGTTTTCCCAGAGTCTTCCCTTCTCCGGACTAAACAACCCCAACTCTCTCAGCCTGTCTTCATAGGAGAGGGTCTCAAGCTGAGTCCAATATTATGTCCTTTTATTCACAAACTAAGATACAGTGGTGATTTCATTCTCTCTCATGCGCTTGCAAGCTAAGGACTGATACTAGTTGGCTGGCTGGTCAGCAAAACCTTCTTGGATTACCTTTCAGGGCAGCCCTGCTCTATCTGCTAAGTGCATTGGGAATCCAAGTGATCAGCTCAGGCAGTCCAGACTGGCCCACTGAGATCACGCATCTGTATTTTAGACTTTATTGCACCTAAACAGAGAGCCACTGATATATGTTTGTGTCTGAAATATTTGTTGTTGACATTACAAAATTGAATGAAGGGATAGAATGAACTTATCTTTTTAAACTGATGTCATAGAATCGTAAAATCTTTGGGTTGGAAAAGACCTCCAAGATCAAGTCCAACTCTAGATCCAACACCTTCGTGGTTACTAAGTGCCACATCCAGTCTCATCTTAAAAGCCTTCAGTGATGGTGAATCCACCAGCTCCCTGGGCAGCCCATTCCAATGTCTGATTACTCCCTCTGTAAAAAATTTTTTCCTAATATTCAACCTAAACCTCCCCTGGCACACCTTGAGACCGTGCCCTCTTGTCCTACTGCTGGTTGCCTGGGAGAAGAGACCAATCCCCACCTGGCTACAGCCTCCCTTCAAGTAGTTGTAGAGTACGTCTTATTTGTTAGTACAGCTCAGAAGAGAAACTCTGGAGGTGGATTTATAATCCAATGTATTTTCACTGTTTCCCTTGCATTTGTATACATGCTACGAAGAACAAGACTTTGTTGCAAACATGCAGCTAGCTGAGCAACAGCCTATTAACTCCCATTGCAATCTAGTGATACTCAGATGCATGCTCTAAGTGCCTGTTTCCAAGTGGGTTTTGTGCACTTGTTTATGGAGGAGCAAAATTTTAGTTCACCATATTACACTGGATGTGCCACTTATTTTAGATCAATCCCTCCTGCACTGTGCACGAAAAATAGCACTGTTCCCTGAAATCGGAAGGTGCTAAACAGCTCAAAATAAAAAACTCATGAAAAAAAACAGGATCAAACTAAATAATTCACTCCACCTATTCCTGTCCCTTGGCCCAGGGCAGTGGTTCAAATCTCTATTTGGATTCAGGCACATACTCAATAATCTATGTTTTTCCTAAAGGTTTGAGCAGCTAACGCAGGGCAAGAACTTACAGTGCTTGATAAAAAACTCATTAAAGAAAATTTAGAGTTATTATTGTTATTATTTCTTTCAAGCAAAGAACAGTAATATGACTTTATTGATGCTTACTACCACTGGTTAGGTGCATCCAATCAGCAAATCAAGTCCTCCACTGGTTTGTTTAAATGTAATAGCTTTGATTCAGCCTGTGTTTCTATCCTTGAGCCCTGAAATAATTTCATTTTCAATATAAATTGCAAATGTCCAATCCTTTAGGCAATATAGAGCACATAGAAAAAGACAATCTGAAAAAGGACACAGTATCTGTGTAGTTTAATCAACAGCTCCTGGTTCATTTGGTAAACTATATCATTTTCGTCTTCAATACATAGTTTACCACTACCTCCAGAATCCAGATGGCATTAAGGAAGGCTGGAATTTTCTAGATGCAGAATTTTCAGCTGTCATGTTTTCTGGAAATATTTCTGTATTGTGGAAATTCCCATTTCAGGAACTCATAACATGCTTCTGCTTTCTTCCCGCATCTCCCTGGGAAGCGCAAGTAAAAAATCTAGGTGAACAGGTAAGAATTTCTCTTTCCTTTCCCTACCCAACTCATTGTTATGTTATAGTAATTTTTTGATACTGTTAGTGGAATAAAACACTAATTTCATGTAGGTTTACAAAATAAGCAACAAAAGACAGATCCTTACATCAAAATGATAACAATAATCACAACTTTTCTTTCTGCCTCTCACTTCACTTGCCATGAGTGCAAGAATATTTGATGTAGCAATGCAAAGGATAAAGCACTCCTGTGAAGAAAAGATCTTGCATGCACTTCTTTCAGCTGCCTCACTGGCTTTGAAGCAGAGTTAGGGATTCTGCATAGAGGCGTGATGGACTTGAGAAGTTCATACTGACAGTTCACGTTACCAACCATGTTTGGTTCTCAGTGATGCCCCATTGAAACCCACTGAGGCTCACAAAGCGCTGTTTACTTCAGATGTAAATAGTGATCTCACAGCAGAATTTGAGGTTACAAAGCACTTGAAATAACTCTGCTGCTGAGCGGTGACAGGAGAAGAACGGATGATGAACATTATCTTGACAACTCTGCCAATACTTAAGCCAAAATCTTGTTGACAGTGCCTCTTTACAAGACTCCTCCTGAGTTGTGATGAACAACTCCTGTTGTCATTTACACCTCTGTAGCTTCCCTGAGGCCAGCAACCTGAAGCTGCATTTACTTAATATTTAATCTCAACCTCACAGCAGAGTCAGGGGTTATACTCTCTTTGGTTGCAAATGAACTGGTCTGCTGAGGAGTGATAGGAGCAGGACTGGGGAGTAGCACCTTGCCACTGCCCTATATGAGGCTAAACAAGAGTCGACAGCTTTTCCCCTCCAAGACTTCTTTTGTTTTCAGTGCCAAATTCTGTGCTCATGTATATCTCCTCACCCAGTGAAGGCAAATAAAGCAGAATTCAGTCCTTAATATACACTGCAAGTGATTCAAAAAGGAGTTGTCAGCTTTGTTTAACCAGACGGATTTAAAACTGTTCAGCCAACAGAGTCATCAGCTGGCTCAGCTAAGAAGAAAAGGTGATGAGCTCTTAAGTGCTAATGAAGCAAAATGGTCATTCAGAGCACATCGGGAAATGTCAGCAAGTTAGGCTGGTACTGTTTGGGATGAACCATGGGCCTCAGGCAGCACATTTTCCAACAGGAGATAGAAGCAATAAGTATTAAATTGCTACAACAGAATTATAAGGTAGTTAAGGCACACAGTTATCATTAAAGTAGTCCTCTTGTCTTTTGCCTTTAGAAAAATCATAAAAGGTGTTTAAGGAAGATCCCTAATCAGTGTTAGGGGCTCAGTTTCATCCCTTGTGGTTCAAAACACTTAACTGAAACCATCTGTAACCTTGCATCAGTAGAAATGTAGAGATAAAAGGAGGAGTTTACATTTTTAAGGTAAGTAGCACATATTAAACATAACTGTTCTCAACAGATTCCTTTATCTACTAATGTAATAGTCACTCCCCTGAGTTTTGTGAATAATTTCTTCAGAATATATCCAGCAGATATAAAGTGGCTTAATTTAATTTTAATGTTACCACAGGACCCACCATCTTTTTGTAGCAATATATATCTGAACAAATGCTAGGGAGAACATAACTTTTCAAATCAAATTATATAAGTAAGTACAGCTTGAAAGAGTAAGCAAATATACTCCTGCAAATACAAGAATAAGATTAGACCAAAACTTTATATATGTATATGACATCTTGGCCTTATCCATTTTCTCAAATTTGTATACTTCAGTAATAGGTTTAATATTCAAAATTAATAACTTCACATTTAGCAATCAAGCAGTAGTTGATTAAACATCATATAAGGCATGGTATAACTAAGCTAGGGTTTTTGAGAAATTAAATTTAAATTTTTGTATCAAATTAATCTTTTCTTCTAATTTTCCAGCATTGATTGCATTAAAGAAAAAAAAAAAGAGTGCAAATACAAAAATAGAAAGACACATTTTTACAAAGAAATAATTGTCAAAGTCTTCCAATTTTAAATTCTAATGTCAGAAACCTTTGTCCAAATGATTCTATTGTTTTTGGGTTTGGCCTTTTTTTTGAATGTAGATTAGAGTCAAAGATCAGATTATTTCTAATTGTAGAAACTGAGAATTGAAAATTATTCTGTAATACCCATTCTGTGAACTATCTTGATTAATAGTGAAGCACAAAGTCACATCAATAATTCTTTAGAGAACCATCTATTAAATATTGCAAAAGTGTAAAGCCTCTTTACCAAGGCAGACTTTTCAAAACTTTTCCGAAATACATTATCTGTGATGCAATTCATATCAAATCTCATCAGGACCCAGGGAATCCCTGGAAACATTGAACAGAAGAGTATTCATAGGACATCTTTCTTAAAAAGGAATAGCCCTTACTCCTTGAGATGACTGATGGTTTTTGTTTTTCTGTTGCTTAGTGGCTTGTCTGGCTGTTACTTGAAGGTGTGGTTTGGCAGTAGCTTACAAAGTTTGCTTTAGCCTATGTTTCTGAGTAGCCCAGGAACTCCACAGCTTCAGGTATGACAAAATTTCCTGTCTCTAGTCACAATGGGACTGACAGAGGCAAAATTCCTAGAAAGCTGAGCAGTACAAGAAACAGAAGAACAGTGGAGGTTGTAGGAAGAGACGTGTATATAGCCTAAATTGGGATATTTGGATTATCTTGTTAGCAAAATTAAGGATGAGAGAAGATCTAAGTGCCTTGTAGGAAAAATCAAGAAGACAGGAATGATTTAAGCTGAAGTCTGCTGTTTGACAAATGGCCACCAAAGGCCTATGAATACATTCAGGCTGGAAACTAGACTAAGACACTTTCTGAATACTGGAGCAGTCCTGCCTGGACTCAGCTGCCTTGGAGAAGCTTTTCCATGTTCATGGAGGACAAGGGAATAACTATCCAATTTTAAGATAACATTTGAGCCGATTGCAAAAGAAATTATTTAGTTTGGTTGCAGGTAACAGCAAGATGTTGGACAAGAGGGTAGTGGGTCCCTTTGGATGCAAGTTCCTAATGAAATGCCCACCATGTCTGTATATTTTATACACACATACACATCAGCCTGAGATTTTAAGAGACATTCAGCTTAATTTATTCATTATATTACTTCATGGCCATATGTATTATCTGTGGATGGGGATTATCAAAATAGTGTATCTCTCTTTCTATGACATATCTAAATTGCTCCTTCTGGCCTTTATCCATTCCCTTGTTAATGAGACTAAAGCCCTCCACAGCTTTTTCTCTTGACCTCTGCTAATGTTGTTAACATGTGTTTTGGCTTGCTGAGTACAGTGCAACTCACTAGTGTCTATTTGTCCTGATACCTGAAAAAGAAGTTTTAATTTTAAATGAGTAGTCCATCCCATCCAAAAGCAATTAATCATTCCTCATTAATTAAATTATTATTTAAATATTAATTGCTAATTAATTAATTAATTGCTGATTGCATTCCTGATGCATTTCACTCCTTCTTCACATTACCATGATACCCAAAATATGCTTGCACTTTGTTGTACATAACTCAAAACAGGATGTGCCCTCAGCTGCTGAAAATACTGTATACTTGTAATTAAAGTGCTGTTACTTATTCTTTGTTATTTCCACATGTTCTGTTTTGCTCCCCCAAAGGAGATTGGTGAGTTTTTCTGTGTTGCACAACCCAGCACAATTATCCTTTTACAAAGTGCAACACCAGTGTAAGAGTGATCAGTGTGACCCAGTGGCCAGTGCCATTTATACTGCAGAGCAGTTCCTCCAAATTAATTCTGACTTCTTACTAAAACTAGGAACAAAATCTGGCTTTTTTACTGTACATTGGGATGTCCCATGCCTTACCTTCTCCTTAGAACAAGTAGCATAATTTAAAAACATGCACTGTAATAGCAATCAGTCCCATTCCCTCAGAGGGGATTACAGACTAATTCTACCCTTCTCTCTCTGGAGACAAAATTATGGCATGATTAATGCAAGAGGGAATTTTGTCATAGTGTTTAGTGGAGCAGGGCTTTCTGACTTCGTTTTACCCTACTCACAGTAATGCTGTAAGGTCGCATGAATAACATATATAGATTGCACTGAGCTATGGGGATAACTGGCACAATCTGACCGTTTTGGTCCATGGGTTTTATACTGGAAACATCTACAAGCAGACATGTTCTTTAAGGAAATATAAGAGAGAAATTCAAAGCTCCATGGATAGCAAAATTTACAGAGACCATTAGGATTTCCTGTTGGTTGTTGCTACTGTGAGTGCACCAACGTTTAAGGTAATAGCAGAGACTTCCCACAAAGGAAGCTTTGTGCCTTTCCTCATAGAGCTTTCTACAAACTACTGTGCAGTTTTGGGATCTCAGTACTAACTCAAGTTTGGTTAACTCTGACCAGCACCTTAAAAAGTTGTTCTTTCAGGGTTTTTTTTGTGGCCATCCCACTTTCAAGTCCACACACAGAGAAAAAATGACCATGTATGACCCTTAGGAAATCAAGTTACAGAAATCTTGAAAAAATTAATTTTAATTCTAATTTATCTAGTTAAAACTCAAGAACTGTAGAAAAACATTCAGACAATAAAGGTAAACAATTTATTGTAATGATTAAAAAAGAAATAATACTTTGAAATGCATAGTAGGAAAACCAAGATGAATTTATTTCACAAAATAGGTTTGAAAATAGCCAATGTTGTAAACTCTGCCTGGTAGATTTAACATAGTATTCATAACTGTTGCAGACTTGTGCGAATAGACAAGGAAAAACACAGATCAAACTCTATTATAGGCCTAGGTCATAATCAATGTAAAATTCTCTTTGCCTCTCTAAATTTAATTCAGCCAATCAACTGCCCTGTCCCCAAGGGAATTAACAATTCCACTGAAATATAAAGTATCTTCTAGTCAAAGAGGTCCAGATTCTTTTCTAAGTCACACAGCAATCCCATTTTTGGGGGGATAAGGAATCACTGGGGAAGTAGATTTCTTCTGATGAAACAACAGAACGTGATCCTCAACTTACTTTGGAAAAAAAACGAATCATGAAAGTATTTGTTTTGCTACTGGTTTTCTGTTTTTTTCCTTTTTTACCTTAACATTGTGTTTTCTGGATACAATCAGTAACAAGGCTGCACTGCCTGGAGATACAATCAGAGGTATAAACTCTCTGAAGCTTCTGAAATATGCAGAGGTTGGGCACATTAACTGCCCCACACCTTTCTGGCCTCATCTCTTCCTGATGAAAAAGGAGCTGGAAAGGAGATAGTAGATAATAAACTCATCATCTCCTCCATGCCAAACTCCACAGTTGTTTAAAAAGCAGACAGGAAATTGCCCTTGGTTAGAAGAAATACCATGCTTAGATCTTCTGGACTAGAACCTGGGATGATTACAGAAGCAAGTATTTCATAAAGGACAGCCAACTAGCAACCACAGGCCAATTTGAGTCTAAATTTTACATCTCAATTGTGACCTGTGTGCCATATCTGGGATCAAACACACTAAACAGGCAGCATATTTCTTCCTCATTGGAACACTGCCAACAAGTCCTGAGGTACCAGAAGCTTTAAAGCTGACCCTCAATGTTAATTCCCATGACCTTGATACACGTGCTGGATTTTAGGCTCACATATAGTATTAAGTGTGATAGTAGCACATCAGACAATCATTGAAGCTGGACAAAATGTTTTGAATGAAGAAAATTGGGTTTATTTGATAATAAAGCTCCTTCCATATGGAAATATTCTGTGGAAAAATATCAAATACTACTTTTTCCTTACTGCTATATGCCACTTTTGCCAAGCTCGACAAGCTTGCTTTCACAGCTGTAGGGCTCCCTGTACCATATCATCCCTTGCAGTTTTAGAAAGGTTATGAGTGGAGACAATGACAAATGGGTCCTTTGTTTTATTGCACTGTCATTCTTGCAGTTCTCAGGTTTGACAAACTGAAGAGTAAATGGAAACAGTGATGAGACATAATGCCAGTGCTCTTTAAAAGACAACTTTCTTCCACAAAATCCACAGCACACCCAGTCTAGTAACGTAGGGAGCTATTTGTTTCTTATAAATTCTTTATTTTTTTTTTTTGCATTTTTTAGTAACTCTCTCTATATATTACTACTTTCTTGCTCATCAGCTATAGATTTTTTTTAAAAAATTGCCAAAAAGAAATGCTTCTCTGGTTCCTAAGTGGATACAGAATCTCATAGGATGAGACAGAAGAAAGACAGCAAGAGTGAGATGAACAATATATCCACAGAATGACATGGAAAAATGCCTTCCAGTGTATCACTGGGTCTGATTCTTCTAAGTGGTAAATGACCCCACAGCTTAAAGAAGTTGTGTCCAGAGGTGCTTCAGGCTTTCATAATGCAGACAACAATATGGGAGGATATACTGCATTTCTAATAATCTGAAAAATAACCGAGTACTGGCTATTTAAGTATATAAGATGCTGTATCCTGTTATTTGGATTCTGCAGGATAAAATGCAGTATCAGAGAAATTTGTTTTTTCATGATGTATGCTTAAGAGTAAAGGAGGGAAAAGAAAGGTAGATAAAGCAGTTAGAGTTGTATTTCTAATCGGCAAATACCTTCCAGTCTGGGGAAATAATTCTCCTATAGGTATTAGACCAAACTAACACACAGGCAAAGACATAGGATCTTTGCTGAAAGAATAAATCATAAGCCATCAAATATAATTTTTGTTAGCAGATGGGAAGAGAGGTTTGTTGTTTGTTTATTTCCTGTTCTTTCTTTAATACAAGAACATTTTAAACTAAGGAAATATTTTAAACCAATATCCCTTTCCTCTGGGGTAAATACATACATCGCTTAGCAACCTTTTATGATTCAAGGACCAAAATACCTTAACATATAAAATACTACCATGAAATATGGTCAGCATGAGAAAAGAGCCAGCAGCCAAGTGTCTGAATGACTTGAATGATTCATTAGATTAAGATCTATTAACAGACTTTCTCTTTTGAAATCTAACTGTAAAATGAGTAATGAAGTGGAGGAATGATAAAGGGATCATATAGGCAAATAGATAACGGTAGTTGTCTCTGAAAAGAGGAGGAACCAGCAGTACTATGCTCAGGGGCTTTAATGTACATTAGATCAGAAGAAATTGCTGTGTAGCTATTATGTGATGGGAGTGCTAACTTCAGCTGAAACTGCTCTGGAAAGAATTACTGATGGAGGGGAAGTACAAGTGAGCTTGCTCTCCTGTGCTCTCACTTTCACCTGTTAGGACTAGAGCCATATCATGATTCTGCCCGGAGCCAGGCTCATATGTGATCAGCTTCACTGGCTGTTGAAAACAGAGCTTTTCCATTTTCATTAACAGGCAGCATCCAGAGGAACAAAGAAGGTGGAAAAAGGCAAGGAAAATTAAGCTGTGGATTTCTTGCCTGCTGGATGGATACCAAGGAACCAGACAGGTATGGAGTGGGAAGAAACCTTGTTTCTTTTCCCAGCTACAAGGTGCTCAGGACTAAGCCTAGAATTAACACTTGCAGAGATGGACAATTTTTCAACAGGACAATCCAGGTGCAAACATAACTTTCTATATATTTGTATATATACTTCCATTTGTATTCATTTGGTTTATTTTGCTCTGTACAAAGGCCATTCATGTTTTTGACTTCCTGGAAGACATTGACCAAGGCCCTGGAATCTGAATGTTAAAGATGTGAGGGAAGACTCAGATCTTAGCAACAATCAGTACCAGACCAAGGAGAGCTTAACCATGAGCCAAACACCACAAAAATGCTCTCAGAGGCTACTGTGAGATGCTTGCTACAAAAGTAGATCTGGCATTTAAAGGATCTTACTTTTCTTCTAGAAATTGCTGCCCACAGAGCTAAGCTGGCTGCCTAGTCTTGTGTCCTGGGCCTCCATGAGCTTTCTGAAAGTACTTGCCCACCTACTCCCTCCTCTTCTTAAAAAAGCAGGAGGAATCCTAAAGCAACACAGAGGGTTGTCTCACAAAATATCATTGAATTTTTAAATTTATTCTCTTCACAGGATAAGAAAATGAAGGGAATGTAATGTTATGTGAAACATTCAGACATTAGGATTGTACTTTGGTTGCTTCTTTTCATAAGGGAAAAATTATCCTTGAAACACTTTAATTTCTGATGAGCTCTATGATCATGGGGCAGTTGGAAGTACCCCTTATTGACATTTCTGTCTGACAGGACTGGACACTTCCTTGAGAAATTGCCAGATTCATCATATTCTGTATGGTTTCCTAAAGATGGCAATGATGTTTCCAGACTTGTGTTTGGGGCTGGAGGATGTTAGTCACGGGATAGATATAAGCAGCACAGTACAAAGAATGAAAGCACAGTCAGGGTTTTAAATTACTTTCTGAGTATCCTCCACTGAAATAATTTCTTCACCCATGTGGCTAACCTCCCTAGGAAGTCACTGCAGGGAGCGAAAGTAAGCCCAAGGATTAAAGCAATCATTCATCTTCTGTATTTTCCTTTGAAGACTGTTGTAAAGGTAGAATCTGGTGTTGAATTATGAAGAATGTTTAAGACTAGATACGGCAGTGGAGATACAACAGGGTTTTGAGTTTGGTGGGGGTTTTAAATTAATTTTTTATGTCTGTTACTAGAAGTTTGCTGATGTTAATGAGAGCTAAATCTTCTTGCCATAGGATGAGCTTCCAGAGAAGTCCCGAGTTTGAGGAAAGAGGCAGGGTAGTTCACTCCTCATCTCTGATGGTGAGCCTACATTATGGGTTCTAAAGTGCAGATCCAATTTTTATATGTTCACATCATGCAAACTTTTAGTTGTATAACATTACTTGAAGTGGGTACATTGGCACATTATTCTTAATATGTCAGGGTGCAGTTTCTTATCTCCTGTGGTAAATACTTTAAAATCTAACAATAAGATAGTCTTGCCGTCCTTCATGTCTTCTTTTACATCTACATCCACATTAAGCTTTCATTAAAAAGAAGTCTAAAGGACAAACACACACACACAAAAAAAAAAAAAAAAAGAAAGAAAGAAAAAATCTAACTTGTTTGGTGCAGATGAACTTAATGTTTTCAAAAAATACAGTGTATTAGACACAATTAGCATCTCATATTGAAAAATTCTCTAAATTACCTTGTAGTAGAAATTCAAATAACTTAGCCAGTGTGTAGAGAAATTAGAAGGACTATTTCTCTTGATTTTCATGTGTTTTCTAGTAGGTGTCAGTTTAAAAGCAGACCTAACCTTTTTTCCCCTGGTATTTTTTTTTAAATTCGTTTTTGGCCTTCAACAGCAAGTGTCCAGACTTGTGAAATCAAAAGTGGCACTGCTCCTGAACTAACAGGAGTATTAACAAAACAAAGACAATTTACAACTTTTGGATTAACGTTTGATGGAAACTTAGATCAAGATAATTTTGGTATACTTTGAAATACATTGAATACACATTGAAAAATATAGTATACTTTGAAATAAAGAGTTTATTCATACTTCTTGTTTTTACTTCTACTAATATAGAATACTGACTAACACAAAAAAGTCCAGCTTTTCTTTTTTAAGAGTGTTGTGACTGAGTCTCATGAAGTGTCTTAGTCCAACAGAAGAACCTAGAGTAGGTGTGAAAGGGAGATCACTCGACAGCAAGTTCTTTAGGACTCAAATGGCAAAGATTAGGTTGTCAGGTGGTCTCTTAAAGACTCTGTGCCATTATTTCTCTTTCCAATAGAAACTACAGAGTTGGGAGGCCCTATTGTGTAATATAAAGACACTCATTAAATATCTAACAACAGGTGAAGAAGGAGGTAGAACAGAGATCACACAACGGCTTCTTTGCAGAGACAGAACCAAGTCGATGGTGACATGCCAGACCCTGATTTGCTCTGTAAAAACTCTTCCTCAGTTAAATGGTTTTGAAAATTATCCGCCTAATTTTCTGCATACATTTCCACGTACATAAGACATGCATACACAAGACAGCTGTGGAGGTATAGCTGCACAAAGCTGGAGTGTCACCGTAGTAAAAAAAACATAAGCACTAAACTGCACATTTTCATAAGGGAGGTTCTAAGTGGCAGAGTTGACAGAGCTGAGTGTGTCAGTGAGAGTGCCAGAGTACCTAATTCACAGGGCAAGTGGAGAAATTGCTTAAGAAATGTTCCTTTGAATATCTGTATATACACATATAATAGCAGTATATGGGGGAAATGTTCCTATATTTACTTTTTTAATTTCATTTTTCTGTTCTGCAGAAGATATGATATATTGAGTAAGATAGAACTAACAGAGCCATTGGCTTCCTCGGAAAGACTTACATGTCGTAATTGCTTCTCAGAAGAGTGAACTCTCAATTCTCCTCTTAATTGTCATTTTCCTCTAGAGAAAATAGAGACCCTTCTGTCTACCTCCACAAGAGAAATCTTATATAATAAAAATAATGCAATAAAGTCTTCTCTGAAAAACAGGAGTGTTAGAAAATACCTGACTCTGTGTTTAGTCATGTAGGACACAGCCACTATGCCTCTTTTATCACAAATACTTTTATATGTTTGTAAACATATGAAGCATGTGAATTACAACATTCATGTATTGTTTTCCATTTAACAAAGAAAATGGCAGTTGGTTTTGCACTATTTCACATGTGCATGACTTCTTAAGGCCTTTTGCTTTTATATCAAGTAATTTACAAATACAGCTAATGAAAGTTGCCTGATGTTCTTTCTAAGAGCTACATGCTCTTAACAAGAAAATAGGTGCATGTTATAGATAATTGCATCTGAAATCTTCAGCAAATTTATTTTATTTCCCCTTTTTTTCCTTCTTTTTTCTTTTTTTCCGTTTTCTTTGGTTTTTTTTTTCTTTTTTAAGAAAACTGGCTCAGGAAACAGCAGCCTGAACTAATCAAAAACAAAAGAAATTTTAAAAATCTATATTTCCTCTGTCTTGTTTATTTACCAATTGTCCTTCAGACTGCTAATACCTCATGGCTTTAACAAAATTCATCTCTGAGGTCTTGAACTGTCTTCCATTGAAGTCTGGTGGAAAGACTTCTGCTTCCTTAGTGATGAGCTAATTAGTTTTTGTAAGAGATGCATTAATGCAACCAGAATTCCCCTGCATAACTATTTACCAAATCTGAATACAATATTTTGAAGAAATCATAAAGTACTGTAGAGTAGCACAAAAAACCCCAAAACAAACCAAACAAACAAAAAAAACAAAACCAAAACCAAAAAACACAAAACAAAAACCCCCCAAAACCTCAAAACCAAAACCAACCAACCAACCAAACAAAACAAAAACCCACAATATCTTTCTAAAGTCACCATGAATCAAAAGGTAAAAAGTCCAAAATGTTCAAGTTTGGCAAATATGTTATAACTTTGAAGATAAGTGTAATTGACAAGCAGTATGAAGAAAAATTACCAAGTATTGTAGCAAGCCAACAAACAAAGAGCACACCTGCTAGGGGTATCAGTCTATAGGTTATTTCAACCTGTGCTAAAACATAATTAAGATCTCATAGAGCTAAGGAGAAGCAGGAAAGAGCTAATTATTTCTCATGCATTATGAACACCTGAATAGTAAATTATCTTTACCTTGTTTCTGATTTTTTTTGTACCTTGACGGGATTAAGACTCAATGCCTGGAAATTATTAGCAAAAATAATATTATAATAAAAATGCTTCTCCCTGGATTTCATAGCGAGACCTTGAAAAACATAATGAAATTTGTAAACATGCTGTGTTGATGTAGGAGGGGAATTTTCTGTTTTCAAAGCATAGATTTTTACTGACATAAAACCACGAAAGAAATGTGTGAATACTTGTGAATAGCCTTAAGAAGCAATATCTGACAGGCAGTTTTAAGAGTTAGGGAACAGAGACATATCCACAAGTGTTCACAGATCAGCTTTATTCCATCTTCAGTGTAACTACCTTCATTTTTCTAATTTCAGTCTAGATGAGACATGCCTTGTGTACTTAACTGGGGTCAAACCATGGTATTACACACGGACCATTTCCAACAGGAGCCTTTACACTGGCATTCCCTTCATAAATCTGGCCCTGACTAAACACAACTACTCCCTTCATCCAAACACTCTAAACCAACGAATTTTCACCTCCCTCCTCAGACAGCTCAACTATCAAAAAGGGATTAAAAATAAATATTCATGGGGCTTTCATGATAAAGGATAAATCAGATGATTAACTGGTCTAAAGAATGCACTCAACTGTGATGAGTGGTAACTCTACCATGAAAAGCAACTAATAAATATTAAATTAGTTCCATCTGAAAACTCAGGGCTCAAAGTTATGTACTGTACTTGCTGGACCTTTAACAAAGTGGAAAAGGCTGCGAGTTAACTTTTACTGTGTACGTAAAATGAAAACTGTTTTTGGCTTATGTACTGCTTTTCTAACAGCCACATGGCAAATCAGGTTATGCTGATGCACTCACTAACTAATGTTTAACTTCTGATAAAAATAACACTCTCCCCTATAGACAAGAAAACAAGGACAGTTAGCAAGAAAACGTGAATGACCTACCTCTGACTACTAGGATGCTAATTTCTGGGTATCCTAAACTGGAGTTTTTAACAGTAGCTTTAATTATTTGGCCAAATGGCTTTGAAAAACTGAGTTTAGCTCAGTTGGTTAGAGTATGGTGTTAATAATGCCAAGGTCATGGATTCAATTTCTGTAGAGGCCATTCACTTAAGAGTTGGACTGGGTCCCTTCCAACTCAGAACATTCTGCGACTGTGAAAGTGTATCCTGAAGTCTGTCAAATTACACAACCACAGCACGAAGTGGAAAGTTTTACAGCTACATGAAAATTTAGAAATGAGGACAGCCATCAGTAGAGACTGAAAGACAAATGAAAAAAGGATCAAAATTTTAAACCTTTACTGTGCCATCTTAGCTGAATACTCATCTTAGCTGTGTATTCAGCTCAATTTAAACTGCCTAGAAGTGCTTTCCATGTACAAATGGATCTTTTTTCAATTTTTAATAACATATGATTATATTAATTAGTAACGCTCCATGTTGCAAAACTGAGATGTAAACACACAAAGAACCATTACTAAGGCATAAAAGTTCTTTCCTACTACTTGAAAGAGAAATTTTCTGTCACTGGGAGTTATACATTTGTTCAAAGGACCAAATTAGATTTGATTTTCCTTCAAATTTTACTGCTTTTGGTAGTAAGTCTCTTCACACACTATGAGTTCCTGGGCGTTTACAAGCCCTAGACTTTGAGAAGGTGACGTGCCATTGATCACATTTAGACTAGGTGATTGTTGCAAGTCCCTTAAAACTTGAAAAACTGAAACTATTCTGTTCTATCCTATTCTATTGAGCTCTTCCAATATTCACTTGGACAGCTTTGCCTGAGCCTGCTCATGGTGGAGAGGCAGCTGTCCCTTAGAATACATTCATTTTAGCTACAGCTTAAGCTGTATAATAGCCAATTGACAGCCCAGGGAAGACAACTACCATAGGGAGTAGGTTGCAAAGTACTTATTAGGCAGGCATGTCACCCATGTGTGACATTCATCAGTCCCAGGAGGGCTTATTCCCCACTGATACCCTGCAAACAGAACAGAATCTGAGTGCAAGTTCTGCGGAGGTCACTGAATGGTGCCAAATGTCACTTCACAGAATTGAGAGATATTTTTCTGGTCCATTAAACAGTACAGTCCTCTTCACTCATTTTCATTAGCAAGTCCTGGCAAATTTGTGCATTAGACAGAAATGTTTATAAAGTGAAAGGCCTAAGGAGTGAAGGTGAAACAGTTGTTTCAGTAGCTGTTCTGGGAACAAAGCTTTCAAATAACAGCCCATCAATAGAATCATAGAAGATGTCTTTTTTGAGCTTCCTATAAATAGACAGTAAATATGCTCAACACCATTTTAATCAAGGAGAAACAGGTTTTTTCTTTCCCTTCAGCAATTAATCACATTCTATCTGAAATTTACCACAAAAAAAAAAAAAAAAAAAAAAAACAACCAAAAAACCTAAAAAGCTCCTCACTGCCCTGGAGCAGTCATGGTAAAGGGAGCAAACACAGTTTTCAGAATCATAAGCTTCTTTGTTCAGGCTTGTTTTGCCTTAGTGAAATCTGGAGAAACATATTTTTTCCCCTAGATATAAAATACTTCCTTTACACTTCCTGATTTCATTATAATGTCGTCCTCATCACCATCTAAGCAAAACAGAAGGATTAGAAAATAACTAAACCCACTTCTTTGGAAAAAAATCTACAGACAATAAAGATGAGAGTAAACTCTGTAAAGTGATTCTAAATTCCTCTGTTATCTGAAGTGGCAAATCAAGGTTTTTCTGCAGGTGAAACCTTTTTATATTGAAAGTGACATAATTGCCTTTCTAGCCCATTCAGATCCCAACATTAGCCTTCTGGAAAATTGAATATTTAACTATTAAACCTCTTAATATTTCATTTTCTCCTTATCTTTATTGAGATCTCTGTGGAGAGTCCCCACTGAAACTATAATTTTCTTTCCTCAAAATATTTTCATATCCAGCTGCAGAAATCAGGGTTCCTCTGCACCTCTCAGTAAGGAACCTGCTGTGTATTTTTATCCTGTGGGATTGCTCCAGTGTTAGGTTTGTTTGTTTGAAGAATGGAAGTCGGAGTGGTGGATCTGGGGCTTAAAGAAGGAGATGTTATCAAGAACTGAGATGGAAAATCTAACATGAGGAAAACCCCTCTGCTACAGCAGCACTGAGCAGTAGTTGCCAGCAAAGAATAGAAAGGCTTTCTACTTTTTAAAAGTCCAAGCTGAGAAGTTACTCAATAATTAAGACTAGTGAAAAGTCTATGCTAAGCAAAATTTAGCATAGAGAATTAAGTTTAATGATTATTTATGTTCCTGGGGTAAAATAAACAGTTATTAATATGAGATGTGATTTACATACCAGAGTTTAAATACATTGGACATTAAACAGTAAAGCCATGTATTTCACACTGCTCAGAGCATTCATAGGTTACTCAAAGCAAGTATATTTAATGCATGACAGACATGATTTATCACTCTGCTACTTTTGCATTTCTGTCCATGTATTGTAGCAAAGTTGCTCCAAGTAGAAAACTAGAGTAACATGCTGGCGAGTCAGTAGTTAGGGAAATTAGATACTGAGACAGAAAAAAAAAATTAAATAGTGAGAGAGATTAATAGCTAAGAGAAATATTCTGAATAAAATGTATAGTGAGGTGAATCAGCGGAGATAAGGCTATGCATCTGCACACACCTAGTTAATACATCCTATTCACCCCCATTTGGATCAGTTAGCCATGCTGTAAGGACAGCTTTGAATTAAAGACTATGGGGTTTAAAATACTCTTGAGAGCAACCCTAAAGCTTTACTCTGAAGAAGAAGATTGCGGCTCTGCGCTCCTGTTCCAGCATGATGTTGGTATAACTGCACAGAGGGGAATAGCCGGCGCTGGAACACTGATGTAATCCAATGAACTTCAGCCATAAACTTGGTAAATGCTTTTTAATTGTTCCTAATGAATGCTGCAATGATTTAGCTTTTAATTTACATTTATGAAAATGTTAAAAAGGATGATTCATACCAGATTCAGGTCATAGGGAAGGAATACAATATCATTTTTTAATGCTAAATCTATTTAAGTGTTTTAGCCTAAAGGCAAAGCTCATGATATTCACATCTACAAAAGCTTCAACCTCTACACAAAATATGAGTTTCTTCATTTGTAAATGTATCAGGACAGCCTCTGAAAATAAGATTTCATGTTCATATATACCACTGGCCAAGCATTACAGAAAAGCTTCTCATGCTTTATACCCTTCTAAGGAAGTGGTCACAAAGACTTTAATTCCTTTTCCCCTTCCCAACAGTTATAAAACTCATCCATGTGGTGTCACATCCTTAAGGGGAAGGGAGTCACACAGTTTTCAAACTGAAGTTTATGATGGTTTTATATTCAAAAGTACACTTTGACTGGAAATACCACAAGATAGTAACTTCTCTGATTATGGATGTAATACATTTACTACAACTTCCATAAAGCACTCATTAAACACTCCCAGACTAGAGGTAATTTATTTATTGACATCAGATAGTCTAAGAGTTGCCAAATTGGAGGAGGTTAAGTTATTAAAGGTTAAATCTTACAAAAATATCTGAATAGAAATTTGAGTATGTAGCTTTAGAGTTGAGGGATGTTTTTGGGGGGGCTTTTTAATATTAATGAAAAGAACTTATGCACAGAATCTGTTTCTTTGAAACAAATACAAAAATCACTGTATTACACAAGGGGAAAATGCCTGCCACATACTTTGAAAGACATCCACTTGGAGACTTGTCTTGACTCTCTTTATATTAAAAAAATTTACATTTTCTGTTTAGTGCCTGTCACTCTCTTTTTTCTTTTGAAGGATTCTTGACAAAATGATAGCATTATGTTCAGAATACTGTTTCAGAATAATAAAAAATATGATGCTTGTATTTCTTACAGATAAATTCTGTTCTCCAGACAATTTATCTCATTCACAGAACTTCTCAGGTGTCATGGCATGCTGTATCTAATGTCACATCTAGCTGTATCTAATCCGTAATCTTATAAAATAGTACAGAGCCTATTTGTTTTCCGCACTTAAAATAGTCAGCTTCCAGTAACAAACTACTGAGCTTGGCATTCCTCTGCTGTGCCCCAAACATGGGCATTTCTTGCAGTGTTAAGGAAGTCTGTGATGGATATTAAATAACGATATAGTCTGGTCTTATCTAGTGAAAGGTGTCCCTGCCCATGGCGGGTAGGTTGGAACGAGATGATCTTTAAAGTCCCTTCCAGCCCAAAGCATTCTATGATTTAGGAACATCCTTTCTACAATGCTCACTCCTACAGTCAATACTTAAGTAACCATAAGGACTTATTAAACCCTTTCAGTAATTTGGTTTAGCACTTATCAGCAAAATATTCATTTACATTTGAAACACCAGGCTGGATGTACATACTCTGTTCCTATGTTTCCTGGAATTTTCTCTACGTGTAGACTCTCTGCTTCTTCTCTAAATAGTGTGAATAGCACAATGACTTGTGATGGCTGCTTGGCCTGCTGCCCTAGCCCAGTCCCACCAGCAGCTGACCTCAGCTGGGGGCAAGTATGCTTATTAGAATCAGCTAAAAACAATGGGTAGAAGAACCAATTATAACCATGCGCCTCAGTGTAAACAACAGACTTGGTGTTCAGAAGTAGCCTTCTGTATTGGAAAAACCACGAGTGGTCATGCACAGATTATGCAACAAAACTGCTGGAAAGAGTGCAGAAATAAATGAATTCTGGTGAGGATAATCTTATTCATAACAACCACATATAAAGTAAGTAATCTCAAAGGGAAAGGAAGGAAAGGGATCTCCTAGGTCAGCCTCTCAGTAGTTGACCTCAATAACATTTGTGCAATTCTCCTTGCCCAGGAATGGTTTCTTTGGAAATCTCCGCCTTTACCTGGAGTTTATAACCTACACTACCCTCTTTCTTTTTTTTTTCGTCTTTCAACACACCTTCTGAAATCTAAATATCCTTTTTTGCTTTTGTGTATCTGTGCCTTTTAAACCAATGCAATTATATGATCCTTTGAACAGATTTTCTTTGCTGTCAGTTGGCAAAATGAAACTCCCTGGCAAGAGATAATATAGTAATGTCTTCCTCGTCACAACAGGCTACAAGGAAAATACAGACAAGCTGTTCCCCTGCTGCCTTAGATATACCAGGCTTACCAGAATCAATAAACAGTCAACTAATAATAGGTAAAAAAAGTGCTGTAACAGTCTGTATCTGTGTGTATGTGTGTGTGTGTGTATAGAATATATTATATTCTACATAATAGAATCAATACTACCTGGAGAAAAAGCCTTCCTTGTTGGAAAAACAATGACTGTTCACACATAGATTAGAAAACACAGAAAGAAGCATAGAAGAAAATTACTTCCAGTTAAGATAATTATATTGATATACATTATGTCTAATTTGCTTAGTCTAAAAATAAGAGAGCAAGAAAAGAGAGGGAGGGTTCTTTTTCCTGATTAACTGCCTAATGAAGTCCTTGAAAGTACATTAGAAATAGAGATTGGACTGTCTAATTTATTTAAATTTAAGGCTCTGTGTTTTATGAAGAGATTATTTAGTGTTTACTGCTTGTGCCTCCTTCAGGACAACCACTGTGATGAAAAGATTTTGTCTATACTGAGGTATGCCTTTTCTGAATCTAAGGTCCATTGGTATCCCTCAATTCCAAGGACTTCTTGGGATGGTGATCAGACATTTGCAATTTAGAATGAAAAACTTCAACTGATGTGCACAAGCAAAATGTATTTAAGCTCCTATTGCATAAAAGAAGGTCAAAGGAAAAAAAGAGAAAAATTAAGATTAAAAGGAAGAGGAAGAAGAAAAGAAAAAGACAAAAGAGAAAGAGAAAAAGAAAAAGAGAAAAAGAAAAAAAAAAAATAAAAAGAAAAAGAAAAAGAAAGAAAAAGAAAAAAGAAAAAGAAAGAAAAAGCTATATATTAAAATTATCTAAATTAAATTAATAAATACTTAATAGATCAATACCATCCTAAAATAGCTCATAGGCTTCAGTGTTATTATGACAAGAATTCTGATGAATTTAGTCACCTGACCTATGAAACTAATAATCTTCAGGTTTAGAAATTAATTTGCAACAAAAACTATTAGAAACTTTTTTTCCCCCAGTTTTTCTCACACGCTGTTGGGAAGTGTCAGAATGTATCTATTAACTGGCTCAGTCACACACACAGTCAGAAATGCAATCTGGAAGGAATAGCTCAGACAAGGTGCTGACCCACAGCAGAGGAAGGGAATCAGGAAGCACAGAGGATATTTTCATTCATCAGCAGAGGTGATTGGAATGTTTTTCTTCCAAGGAAGATTTTGAAAAAGACTGAAATTGTTTTTAAGGGACAATCTGCAGGATGACTGGTCCTTGAGCTTTATATGAACTGCTCACTTGGAGTATTCTTGCTATTAAAAACAACTTTACAGACATACTTTACAGAGGAGGATAATATCCCCAAAGAAGAGTGCTCAGGCTAAGACACAGAAAGGTGAGAAACTTCCCAACAGTCATCTAAAGTATTAACATCAGACTATGGAGTATGACCTGGGTCTCCTGAGTCTCAGCAAAGTGCTTCACCAACCAGGTTATAGAACATCCCATCAGATTACCTCTACTAAATGGACAGATTCTGAGACAAGAAAACAAAGAAACTGGACACATGATTTTCCTAGAAGGAGTGAACTTTGGAACCTAAATAATAAAATTATTTGGTTTCATTCATAATCTTGCAAAATCTTTCCACTGCAATGCATCATACGAGCTGGAAAACAAGTTGGTAGAATCTCACTTCTGGCACCATATCTTTATGGAAATTAAATTCATAACACATATGTTGGCATAGCTATTCTACTGGCAGAATCTGATACCCAATTTCTAGAACTGATGGGTAACTTACTAATTGGTTGAATTCCATCTCCTGAGTCTTGCTTTTCTCTTTTTTTTTCTTCTCCCATCCTACCTGAACTGTGATCAAATACAGCATTTTTTAGAATTTCCCTGTGAGGAGTTTCACAGCTGAAATATTTGATTTTGTCATCTGAAGAAAATAAACTATAGTTTGCCTGACATTAACAATAGGTGAATTAACTTGTGATGTTCCATACAGTAATGGATTCTTCCCCAGGAGAAAGATTAACTGAAGTGGAGAATGGGACAACTTTCATTGCAGATTTAACAATCTCTAGAGTGCAATAAAAACCAAGAGTGGGTTAATATACTGTGATTTATAAGAATCTGTTAAGAAAGTAAAAGAAAATAAATTAATGCCATGGATGAATGCGTAACAGAAATAGAGGACTAGTTTGACCAATGTGAATGATATTATGAGCTGACTACTGAAATGCTGAAATTCATAGAAAGGAGAGAATAAGCATTTGAACTAAGGTATCACTGTGTCAAAATTGTGAGAAAAATTAAATTCCACATCAGTAAGCAGCTAAGAAGAATGAGAGAAGACACAAGGAACTCTTCAAGTAGTACTCCAGAGAAGCTTATTTTAAGACCTGCCTTAGCCATGGCTCCTGTAGGTGTGCAGCAGAGGGAACCAGCAGAGTAATCTTCAACTTTGTTCATGCTCTTTTGCCTCATTCCAAAAAGAGGCTGCTTAGAGACACATATGTCTTAGGGAAGTGAAAACAGCTTTATCAAACCCCTTGTGATGATTAACTTTCAGCTTTCTGTATTTGAGCAGTTGCTTCCCAAAAGATTCTGGGCAGGAAAGGAGAGAGGGATGCAGGGTCTTGGGGACCCTGGAAGGTCCAGGGGCCAAGCAATTCCCAGACCAAGCAGGATGGGCCAAACAACCCCACCAGCTGCTGCTTGATGTGGGGCACTAAGTGCTCTGCAGTCACAAGCATCCTTCAGCGGGGCAGTGTGTGCTCACACGTGCAGACCAGCCTGCAGCTGGTCAAACCACTCCATTGAACAGTGGAGAACATAAGAGAAGCCCTCTCTTAAACAGAAATCCCTCTCTAAGTGAGCCGTACCAGAGAGTGGGATACTGCTTCCCATCAGTGATTAAAAGGCATTGATGAGCTCTCTTGTCAGTAATGACAAACACTGTGACCTTTGTGAAGAGGTTCTGTACCTTTGGACGAGGAAGCATTTATTTTACAGGTGTAGTTTTCCAATGAAATTGTGCAATTAGTAGAGCTGATGCAAGAAAATTATACGATCAACTAAGTGACCCCGATGTAATATTTATTTGCATATGAAAAATTTTAAAAAAACCAGCTATCCAAGAATATTTTCAGATAAATCAAGAAGAGAAATTATCAATAAAGATGATCAATAAGGAGTTTTTGTCCCAAGGGGGATGTCCACAATGAGCTGTCTCTAGAGTCTTTTATGTGTTCATGTAGAGCAGTAGAAATCAAAGTGATAATTCATACCAGTATGCCAAATATGAACTATTATCCATTATTTATATTCTGAATGCAAAGTGGATAAGTCACTATGTAAGGTATTACACTGCTAAATTTTCAATATGTCAACTATGCGTTTGCATGGAATTGTTTAATCTGATAGCAGATGGGCAAATTCATTACATTTTTCTTCAGCATTGGCCTTTTTTTGCAATTACAGAAGATGATGAGAGGTCACAGAGGTTAATTTCATTTACCCACTGAAATTCAACCTTCAAACGTTTCCTATGTACCTGTGCTCCCTCCTTCCCCAACACAGAATGTCATTAACAGCCACCCTTGAGATCTAAGTTTTCATATTCATTTTTTCTCTGGGTCAGTGAACATCATTTCTTCTATTCATGGATGCTTTGTATGGGACTAGTCACTTCAGGCTTTTTGTCACTAACTTCATCCACCTCCTAAGCTTCAAAATTTCTCACACAGTCTAATTGGGCTGACAGTGTGCTCTCAGGCACTTTTCCAGCCAGAGCACACTTGCAGTCTCATCTGTTCTGCAGGACTCTTTGAAGAGTTGAATAACAGCTATTGGAATAAAAATCCTGAAGTCTAATGAGATTTCTTTTTATTTTTTTCGGGAAAGACATTTCACAAGACTAAGATTTGTTCAAAACATGACAGATTTTTAGCTTAAAGCTGCTGGGTTTTGCCTCATGCTAGTTTCCTCTGGCAAGTCGTTGAGACACTGATAAAAACACTGTGTCTGCACCTGCACTGTGTTGTCCATAGGTGGATCTGATCAATAAAGCCAAAGACCTTGCTTTTTTCAGCAGAGTAGCAACCCTACAAACTGAATAGCTGATACAGGGATGAAGTTTCTGGATACTGCTTACCTTTTTCAAAGTAACAAATGAATGCATGTACCTGAAAGATTTTCTAGCTTTTTGACTCTAATAGGGCATGGGGGAGCCTCAGCCTTCTTGATGGGGCTTGAAATGTTCTAAAAAGCAGTTGGCTGAGTTTCTTTATCACAGTTTCTTTTCATTTGCATAGATACTTGGAACATTACTCCTTTGTAGTGCTTGAATGTCACCATCTTTTATTGAAACATTTTTCTCATGTTTTGAAAGCTGTAGGTTCTCTTTGCTTTACACACGCCCTGAGTACTGGACAGGCAACTGGAGGACTCTTCTGACCCCTTGAACTGTTTTTTTAAAGGACCTGGACATAGGATTACATGCAGCAGGGCAGATAACTATCCTGGCAACCATGAGACATCAAAGCAGAGAGACACACACTCTATTGCCACCTATCAAATTTGTGACTTTATTGCTGACCCATCTTCAGAATGCATTAAATTAAGTGTGTAATGGTTGCAAATGAGCAGTGATGATGAAATGCTTTATGGGATGGTGAAGCAAAGTTTGATGAGACCTTACCTGTTACTGCAGGTGCCTGTGGTACTGGCGTTGTTCCTTTGTGGGAGCCTGTCTCTACTCCCTTCACCACTCCATCCCACACTCCCCTCCACAGGCTCTGTTGGACTCTGCAGAACTTTCTTCAGTTCAGCCAGGGCTTCAGTCTTCCTTCACTTCCCACATCCTCCTGCTTGCTGCAGGAAAAGAATTGCTTCAATCTGGTTTACGTTACCACTCACTTCAATGAAAATCACGTCTTTTGTTAGAGTCAGTGTCTTCACATTTCTTTGCTTGCCCTCTTAGCAGTCTGTGTTTTGTGGGTCTACAATGAAAATGGAGTTAGTATATATTTTCGATTTTATTCTACTTTTTCCACCAAAGCATTTAGAGTCTAAATACATGTTAGTAAAGTTTTTAAATTATTTTCACTATAGCAGGATAGTTTTGCTGCACCAAATAGTTTTGCTCATCTTTTCAGTACTTATATTCTTTCAGTAAAATAGCCACAGCTGTGTTTGAGGGGAAAATAGTAGTTAATGAGATTACCAACAGAAAAGGTCCAAAGTTTCCCTCTATGGAGCTCTGCTTGAAGAAATCTAAGTTTTAGCTCACACGTTACAAAAGAGCTATCCCAATCAACAATTTATCTTTCTAACATTATTCCCTTATGCCACTACTTTCCCCCAGTTGTAGATGTTTTAACATTGGCAACAAACACAGCATGTACAAGTGATATTACCTACGTGTTTGGTACAGCCAACGAGGATTTAAAGCACACAGAGAAAGCAGAGTTTTGTGCTTTCCAGTAGTCCTTTATCTGCAATGAATAAATAAAAGTTTGAACAACAAGATATATTTTCATATATCATATTTTCTCTTTCTGTCACAGAAAGATGTAACTTGCCATCCAGACACCCAGCTGCATGGTTTAATAAGAGTGTATCCAATTTTAGCATTAAAAGCTTTGTAACTTTCATCACAAGGTATGAAGCAGTAAGTTTTGTCCCCTATCTAAGTGGAAATAAAAAGTTCAGTCTCTTTCTACTGAGAGTGATCAAGTCTCCCTATATCACAGTGCTAATTAGAGCTGGATGAATTCATCCAACTAAACAAATTTTGAAATGCATTTAAAACCTTAGTGCTGATTTTTTTCATTTGTTTGTGAAATAGTGAGGCTCTTCACCTTTCTAGATAACTGCTCATGGAATAGTCGCCAATTTTTTAAAGTATTTGGCTATTCATTTCTCTATTGCAAAATTCATAAGTGTACGGGATAGAGAAATTTGGTACCAAATACCTATTTTGCCACACTAGATATTCTTTTTCTTTCTTTTTTTTTCCTCTTTTTTTTTCCCAAGAAAAATAATGAAAAATTTGTTTTTAGAATCATGAATCATACAGTAGATTAAACTCTAATTTTGCACTGAATAGAATTTTAATGTCACTGTTAACAATGTAATTACTTACTCTTCATTTTAAATAACATATTTTAAATATGTATGTACATGAAATGTTTCTAGGCCACAAATCAAAGGCAGGCTTCTTCTCCTACTGGAAGAAAAACAGAGAACATATACTGTGGCAAGCACAAATGTGTCCTAGAATTTCATTTTGGTATGATTCTGTGTAAAGCTTTCAGTTGCATCATCTTGCATTTCTTTCTAGTCTGCTTTTGTTAAGGGTAGAAACTTGTTCTCATAAACATATTACAGGAGGTGGGAGAGTAATGAGAGAGAAGTATTAGATAAGCAACCTTGACACTCTATGTTATCTTGTCCTTGAAAGACTGTGGGAAGTGAGGAGAGTAATAGCAGGTATTTTAAATCTATCCACCAATGCACCAGCATGCATCCTTCTGCCACCCCAGTGCAGTGATAACTGGTCTCATTGTGTGGCCAGTGCCCCTTCTGCCTTTGCTCCCTGAGGACTGTGTCCCAACAGCCTGGAAATCACGTGTTTTGGTCCACAGAGAAAGTGAAGAATTCACATACAAAAGAAGCAGTCAAAGAGGGAAACTCTCAAAATGCCTTTTTGTTCACTTAAAAAGAAGGAAAAAAAAAAAACAAAGCAGCTAGTTGAATAGGCCTCTATCTCTTTCTTTGTTACTGGCAACAGTAATCTCAAATTCAGGCAGAAGATGAGTTCCCAAGAGAGCAGGATACAAGCCTTTCTGGCTTTCATTCTCTAGCCCCACAGCATGGGGAGACCTGGAGCTGACTTCACAGACTGGAAATGTCGGTATTTGGATGATATAAATTCAATCCAGCTTTGGCAAAGCTGATTTAATATCCCACTGGAGGCAGCCTCTGAGGCAGTGCTGTGAATCCCTCAGGAGATGGATGAAGTGCACAGAGCTTTTGGCCCACAGGTCCATGGAAAAGCACCTGGAAATTCAGAAACTCCCTTTCCCCGTTCATTCTTTCTTCCTCTGATGCCCTAGCTCCCAGCATCTTGTTCCCACAGGATGGTCCTGGCAGCCTCATGGACCCCAAATCCAAAAAGGCAGCACAAACAGGCTGTCTCACAGCCCCACGGCTGCAGAGGTCCCATAACTGACTGTCCAAGGGGGAAGGGGAGAGGCTCAACAGGAAACAGAAAAGACCTAAAACCTTTTTTGATCAGAAGATCCATCAAAACCAATATAGTTTGGCATGTTTTTTGACAAGTTGGCTCTTCAAAATTAAAATTTCTTAGGTGATTTTTTTTCCCCTCAGTCTGTTCTAATTTGCAGCACTGTGTTTTTGAAGGATAAGTCAGCCAGAAAATCTCAAAAAAATAGGTTTCCAAAGAGAGTATTAGTGACCTATCCTCTTTGCAACTTCAGTGCAACTGAGTGAACTTAGTCAGTCAGGTCTTCTGTGAGCATACACAACATTATACAAATAAGGGCAAGTGGAAAACTGTCATCACTGTGGATGTGCTTGATGGATATTCTGGGAAAGAAAAAGGGTACTTTTTAAAGGTTTTCTGTATGTTCAGCATTGTACTTACTTGATCATTTGTGAAAAGAGCAAACCACTGCTGACATTCATCCACAGAGAAAAGTTTAAATTTTATACACTGCTGCACCCATTATAGCTCAGGCGAAGTTCATGCTCTCAAGGCCACCCTTCTTTGTAACTCAGTCAACAAAGTTTATTTTTTGTCTTGCTCTTCTGTCTTTGGGGGGTTTTTTTGGTTTTTTTGGGGTTTTTTTTTGTTTTTTTTTTCTGAATAGAGCTCAAAATTAGTGTAGTGAATGTAGCTACAGGAATGAATTAAGATAGCAATTTGCTCTTTCTTTTGTTCAACAAAAAAGATACAAAGATGGGAAAGATTAAATAGAAAAACTAAAGTGAATGAATCTGCCAAACTAATAATAAAAATTATATATTTGCAACACTAGATCTTTTCCCTTACCATGAGCCTTAAGTCACAACTCTTAACACGTTAAGGAACAGCAGCATTGTTTTATCATTTATGGGTCTACCACTTATAAAATAATAGATTATATTTTTAAAAACAACCAGTAACTGTTATCTTGGCTTTTGAATTTGGACTCTGATTTTCAAAAAGCAACTCACTGAGACTTCAAAAATTTTGGCACTTTGGAAGACATTGTCTATGGTAAAACAATTTTTTTTTCTATTGTATTTTTCTTCTCAAGTGTCTTTTTCTTATTTTTGCTAGTGCGTAAGTTATTTTATGACTACCAGAAAAATAATATTATGAAAGTTCATCATGTCATAAATAAAGGTGATTTAGGAGGGAAAATTAATGCATAAAATAGGCAAAGCTTGCTTAACTTTGTAATAGCTGACAAATGCAAAACCAGTGTAAAAACAAAGGAAAGAATTACATAAGATGCTACAGCAAGATGCAAAATGAAATCCAGTAAAGTATTCTTTAAAACTAGATTTTGTGAAAATTACCTTAATAAAGCAGATTGATTAGACTGAGAAATAGCATTCTAGACAAAATAAGAGCAATCATGATAAAGTTTTGGAGAACTTGCTGACTTCCTTGTCAGTGTGATAGTCAAAATTTGCCAGTACCTATCTTTTTTCATCTCCATAGCTTTTGCCATCCTGCTTCCTGTGAGCCTTTGATATATTAATTGATGTTTCTTACCAAATGCAGTTTAAAAGGATTCTAAAGTTTTGCCATCTTGTACTTTACATCTGCACAGGTGTTGTCCACCTGACCAAGTACATCTCAAGCTGACTTTCTAATCAAAAGGCACTGAGATGGAGTTTGCTATTTGGATCAGCTGACACACTTGTACCTTGGGAGAGATTCTCTCAGGAGCATCCCTGAGACTTCTTTGATCTCATGATCCTGAATATGTGCAGTAGTGATTGCAGGGGCCAGTAACAGGCAGTGCAATAAATCAGCATGTCTTCCAGTACATAATTTCATGTTGTGGGTTTTCAGGAGGATGAATAGGATCAATGGGAAGTCTAGTTTTCAACACTGAATACTTCAATTTTTCCCTAGAAAACTTCAGAGCAGAAGGCTTCCCGAGAAGTGCTTTTTTGCATGAACTGATGGGCCTCTCGGTGGTTCATCATGACTGTCCCAGGTGAAAACAGAAACCCACTGTGAATTTCAAGCCTTCTTAGCAAAGAGAAGTTTCAAGCTAGTTACGTTAAAGAGACCACCTGGAAATGACAACTATATAACTCGAGTGAAAAGGCAAATAAATGGAGTCTTGATTGCTCCCAATGAAAATAATTTGTACTTTGAAATAGATCAGCACTAAGTGCAGAAAGCAAAGAACAAGATAGATAATATTTCTCTTAAGTGAAGGCAGAAGGGGAAAAATATATATTTAATAATATAAGATTAAATCTATCATGATATAAAAAGAGAAAGGTTCAACAGAATGAATAGAAAGAGGTTTAACTACATGTTTTCTCCTTACAGAAATCAAAAACTGAAGGCACTAATAAAATTATATTAGAAGTGAAAGATTTTTATTTATTTGAACAAACATTGTACCAGTCTTTTGTTGAAGCAAATAAAAACAGATATTGTGGACATATAACTTTGCCTCCTTGGTTAAAGCTTCCACCAACTTCTTTATTTCAGATAATTTTTAATATATGAATATATACAGGATTCTTTTAGAGGCAAAACTTCATTTAAAATCTCTTCTTAAAAACAGCTTTTCTGGGGTTATGAGTTGTTACAAAGTTATGCTGGTTGTGGCACATTCACAGTCTCACTGTAGTGATGTTGACAACTGGAATTTTACTGATTTTAGAATCCTCCAACATTGTAACAGCAGTAATGAATGGAAAAAAAAAAAAAGGTGGTTTCATTTGTGAGAATTTTCCCAAACAAAGACTTTGATTAAAGATTTTTAACTTCAGTAAAATTATCCTGTAATGTTTTCAGAACTGAAAAATATATAAAAATATTTTCTTCTTTTTTTATTGATCTCTTAATTTTGATGGTTTGAAAACAGTAACTGTTTGATGGAATTTCTCTCACCGAATATTCTTATGAGATTTCTTGTCATTACTTCTTTTCGATTTAAAGAACAGAACTACCAGATCCTTTTGAAGTTTCTTCTTCCAAGGTGAAGATAAAAAAAATATAAAAGGATGAAGTTTTCCTACTCTAAGAAAAGGGGGATCAAAACTTCATTCCATGCCGTCAATTTATTAAGAGCAGGATAATATAAGAGAGCACATAGACGGTCTCTGAAAAATAAGAAATTTTTGTTAGTATTTTAATATTTTTTACATGAGTTCTACTTTCAAAATTCTTCAAAATGTCAGACCAAAACAGTCCTCATAGATAGGCAACATTTTATGAACAGTAAAAGTAAAAGAAAAAATAAGCTTGAATGCGCTTCAGTAATTTGACAAGCTAAAATACTGAAGCTTAAAAAGATTTCTTTCTTAACATATAAAGCTTAATTTGAAAGGGAGCAGCTCTGCTGAGAAGGACCGGGGAGTTTTGGTGGTGACTATGAACCAGCAGTGCTCTCTTGAGGCAAGGAGGGCCAATGGTATCCTGGGGTACATGGGGAAAAGAGTGGCCAGCAGGTGAAAGGAGGTGATCTTGCCCCTCTGTTTGACCTTACTGAGACTGAATGTGGAGTACTGTGTCCACTTGTGGACTCCTCAGTACAAGAAAGACAAGGAGCTACTGGAGAGGGTCTAGAAGACGGCCAGAAAGATGGTTAGGGATCTGGAGCATCTCTCTTGAGAGGAGAAACTGAGGGAGCTGGGGAAGGAGGAAAGGTGAACCAGGGGTGTGGTCTCTGGCAGAAACCACCTCTCCTGGACAGATGCTCACCATTCTCCGATGACAGCCCCTGCAGATTAAAAAGCTCCCATCTGGGGCAGAGCAGTTGGAGCAGCAGCACCTTCCTACACAAATTTTGGCAGGAGCTGAGTTTGCCTGCTTGGTCTGTAGGGGATTCAGCTTCATGTGGCACAGACAAGGCTTTTGGCATGCAGCCAGTGCCTGCTGAGCACCACTACCCTGAGGAAGGCATGCTTGGGCAAGTGGACTCCTCCTGAAAGTAGAAGTATGGTTTTACTGGGATGCAACACTCAAATAATATATGGTTAGCCTGAGTGTGGCCCAGAACACATAAATGAAAAGTAAAGGGATAAAAATTTGGTGTTGCAAAGGCAAATTCTAAAAATTTAGAAGCAGTCCTAATAAAGGCAGCTTGTATATCTTTAATACAGCTCCTTTACATGTACCAGTTCTTTGATGTAAAGCAGTAGTACATCCAGCCTCAGCAGTGTGGCAAAGTCCATTCCATTCTCCTAGGGCTTCGGCAAGATTACCAACCCCAGGATAAATAAGAAAAGGATAATGCTGAAGTAGAGTGAGTTCTCCACTTGAACACAGAGAACACAATTTATCATTTTGCTGTGGATTTGATTGGCAGGTTGAAAAATCCTACTGTGCATGCCTTAGAAGAGCAGTAAGTGACAGACAGGGAAGATCCTAAAGCCCTAGCTTCCCCAGAAAGTAACAGAAAGATTTAGTTTCAGTTCCCTTCTCCTCAGCCATGAACAGTAGGGCACTCTGACTCCATGGTACTAATTAAAGGTCTGAACCTCAGCTGTATTTTCAGACTTCAGGATTTCTTCAGCACATTGATCAGTCATTGCTGAGTAGCCGAGGTTGCTTCTTCTTTTCACGATGCTCTTTGTTGGATTTTTTTTTTTTTTGGCTTTTTAATCCAAATATACCGCTGGTGTAAATTGATACTGCTCCCTAGGGACTTAGTTTTTAAAGATGAAAGAAAAATGCTATTGAAGAGCACTGCTTCGTGAGTGTGCCTGTGAAAAGATGAATAAAAATATCTGCTGCTTGTAGTATACAACATACAGCCACAATTGGGTTGAAGGGACCCTATATGAAACGACTAATATCATTAGAGAAGTGGAAAGATAACCCTGGCAGAAAGGCTGATGGCAACTGGGTTGGAAACGGGCATTGAAAGAACCACTAATGTGCTCTTTTGCTGTTCTTCAATTATGATTGAACAAGAACAACTCTGCCATTTTATATTGGGCTTGCTGATTAAACTTGCTTTTCTCACAGCAAGAATTATATGATCAGGTAAAGCTACTGTCACTTAGTGCAGAACAGAATGCAGTACGGAGAGGTTAATCTCAGTACCTATGGCGACTTAAATTGGAATCCCTTGTGCTTGTCATGGTGCAACCACAGTCATTACCAGTACTGTAATATGTTTCTCTCTGTTACACGTGAAAATACATTGTGAATTAAAAAAAAAAAAAAAAAGAAAAATAAAAAAAGAAAGAAAGAAAAAAAAAAGAAATATTTTATGGTGTAATTTCTGTTTAAATTTTTAGTTATTTATGTTATTTGAAGGTGCAGTCACTGATATATTTTTCTTCTGGTGTAAACTTTATCTTTTGCTATATATGTTCTACATATGCTTAGGCAGTCCCAACTAGCAGTGTTAAATGTACAAATACCCTTACAAATCCAGAGAGAATTGGTCAGGCAGCATATTAAAAATTAGGAGAGTAAAGAGTCTACTTTGTGTGACCTAGGGCTTTGCAGATGTACCAGATTCCCATGCAGAAAAGTTTTAGAAAATTTGCATTCCATGGGAAATGCATAGCCCAAATGGGTGTCCTTAGATTTGGTTTATCAATTTAAAGGTATGTGAGTTTCAGACTTCTTTTTCTGTCCTCACATTTCAATGTTGGTAGATTTGTCCTGTCAGACTCTCTGTGTGCCTGTTCTTTAGCTGGGTTTTGATTTTTAGGTTTGGAGATCTTTTTGTTTTATGGGGGAAGGTTTGGTTGGTTGTTTGGGGTCTTTTTGTTGTTTTGTTTTGTTTAAAAGTTTCTGTCTCCACTTGAAGTTTTTACCTAAAACAGGACCCATAGTGTTGTCTGGCACCGTCCAGATCTAGGGTACTCCCTTTTTTCCCTGCACTCCAAGTCTCCTAGTGTTTCTCCCGGAGCCACCCAGTCAGCTCTTTCAGCAGCAGAGTTACATGACTATCCAACAAAGAACTTTTGGAGAAAGAAAGCTTCATCTGATCAATCCCAGTGAGAGGAAAAAGATGAACATTGTCAGTAGTTGTACTAAGGTCCAAATATTGAGCAAGGATTTCAAAAGGAGAATTTATGGAGGCAAGGTGCAGGAAGGGTATGTGTGCGTGTCTGTGCCTCTGTGTGTGTGTGTGTGTGTGTGTGTGTGTGTGTGTGTGTGTGTGTGTGTGTGTGTGTGTGTGTGTGTGTGTGTTTATGGAGGGGATATGACATTAACAGGACTAATGCTCTCCAGGGGTGGAGTGCTGCAGACTAAGCACTTCCAGGAAATGCATTTTATTTCATCTTAGGTCACAGCCAGGATCCTGATACACCTTGGGCTAGAGGAAACTAACAGGTATTATATATGGCTTTTTATTTGAAAAATAAAAGCAAACTTTGCTAGTGTCATCTGAATTATGTTTTCCTTTTCCTATAGTGTCTCAGTCAAGGGAATTTAAACTAGTCAAAAAGAACAATTACATACAAATAATGCTGACAGAGTTGCAAACACACAGTACATCTTTATTCCCAGGGTACCAGTGGAGAATTTTTCCTGGCTTAGAAATGCTCTAGAAAAGGATTAAACTAAAGCAGTACTGAGGCCCTTTCTATAAGCACAATTAAATGTTGTATCAATTGTACTGTTAAAAACAATGCTTTAATACATAATATTTATGCATTTGTACTAAAAATCATGTCTAAAATACCAATTTTCTTTAGGCACAGGAGGTAAAATCTAAGATTTTCAGCTGCTTCTATGTGTCATCTACAGTTGCTCTTCATCTTCCTTGCTCTCCTTTCAGTTTTGTGAAGTTTACCTTTCTTGGTCCAGATACAACATGGAAGGAGAGTGTTGCCTTTCCTTGCAGTGCCATAGTTGGAGGGGGGCACAGAAGTCCTGGAGAGATAGGTCTGAGCCTTGCAAATATCTTCACATCCTGAGCAGGTGTGATCACAATTCTATTAATATTGTGTGAACTTGTTGTCCTTTTGAAAAAGATCAAACATCAAACGCCATGCTGAAGAACACAATTTACAGATTTTGGGTTGTCTTGTACCTTGGGTCATAGCATGCTCTTACTATGTCACACATTTCCAGTTTGAACCCCTTACTAGAAGTAGTGGCTTCTTCACAATAGACTAATCCAAACTGAAGTACATGTTCATTTAATTCATCAATTCCCTTCTGTCTTGTGCAGAATGAATAAACACATTCCCACATGTCTTCCTAATAAAGAATCTTACATTAGGAGCCAATAATAAAGCACATCTGGGAAGATTTAGCCACCATATGCCTTGGCATAATTTGAATAAATATCAAAAAACTGTGTGCATTCTGGAATTTAATGGAAACTGCGCTTTCATTAAATAAAATCAGCACTTCCTAGTTATCCTATTTTATTAATAAAGTCCCCTCTAGGCATGAAGTTTATTTTATAAAAGATCTATTTAAATAGGTTGTGCTTATATTGTTAGTTAACTAATTCTTACATATAAAATGAAGAATATCATTTTTATGCAGTGCCTGAGACATTATTACAGATGCATTCAGAAAAGAAAATTTCATTTCATTTCTAGTAGTATTTCCAAAAACAAATTCAAGTGAAAAATTTCAAAAAAAGTTCCTTCTTTAACACACTTTTATCTCTGCTTTATTTAGAAAGATTAATTGCTACTCATTCCATTTTATTACACCATAGTTGCACACGGAAAAATGTATCAACTATTTTAACTTTAGTTATCATGAAATTTGTTCCTTAAGGAGCAGGTAACAGCTTTAAAATATCACGTTTTAAAAGTATCTTAACTTTCTGCTGTTATCCCAGAAATAATAATATCATATCAAACTTGTTTTTCAAGTATCCATTAGAATCAGAAGTCAAGTGAGTCATTCTTTCAACATAATCAGAAGGTATAGGTTTTTTTTTTCAGTGAAATCATAATTATTTTCATATACAACTCTATTGATAGTAGTTCTAGAAAAATTACTTAAAATGTGATGAAAGTATTAGATTAATTAAACACAGCAATAGTTTAGAATCATAGAATTATAGAATAATTTTGTTTGGAAGGAACCTTAAAGATCATTTAGTTCCAAT
This sequence comes from Cephalopterus ornatus, assembly GCA_013396775.1. NCBI lineage: Eukaryota > Metazoa > Chordata > Aves > Passeriformes > Cotingidae > Cephalopterus > Cephalopterus ornatus. The sequence continues at coordinate 65,226 of VZRE01004036.1, forward strand.
ACCCCTGCCATAAGCAAGGACACCTTCTACTAGACCACCAAAGCCCCATTCAGCCTTGTGTTGGACACCTCCAGGCGTGAGGCATCCACAGCTTTTCTGGGCAAACTGTTCCAGTATCTCACTGTCCCCATAGTAAGGAATTTATTTTTAACACCTAATCTAAACTTACTGTAGAGGTAGATATTCTTTTTCTGGAAGATTTTACTATGAGGAGACAGATCTATTCGCTCAGGAAAAGCTTTCCTACCAAAAGAGAGACATTCTCCTCAAGACAGTTTTGATGTTCTCTCCTCCTGCATTCCAGAGAGTCCCTCATGCTCTCTCTCTGATATGTGAGGAGAGAGAGAATGAGATAATGCTCACAGTCATGTTACAGGGCCTCTGTGGCTCACAGCAGGCCAGAGGTGGCCAGCAAAGATAAAAAGCCCTGAAGAGAAAAGAGGTGTGTCTTTCTCCAGGCCCAACACTTTTGCAGCTGGTGCAGTTCTCCTTTGTAAGTTTTTAGCGTTCTCGACTTAGGAATATACTTTCTCGGATTCTTTTCACTGCCTTGGCATTTTTGGGGGTACCTTGGCACAATCTTACTTCATACCTATTCTCTTCTGGTTTAAAGCCATTCCCCCTTACCCTACCACTACACGTTCTTGTAAAAAGCTCCTCTCCAGCTCCCTCTAATACCAGAAGGCTACTGTAAAATTTCCCCAGAGCTTTCTCTTCTCCAAGCTGAACAACCCCAACTCTCTCAGCCTGTCTTCATAGGGTAGGTGTTCCAGACTTCTGATCATTTTCATGGCACTCCTTTGGACTCATTCCAGCAGATCCATGTCCCTCTTATGTTGGCGACCCAAGAAATGAACATGTTACGGCAGGTGGGGACTTGCAAGAGCAGAGTAGAGGGGGAGAATCACCTCCCTTGACCTGCTGGCCACACTTCTTTTGATGCAGCAGAGGATACCATTGGGTTTCTGGGCTGCAAGTGCACATTGTCTGGTGATGAGCTTCTTGTCCACCAAAACCCTCAAGTTCTTCTCCACATGCCTGCTCTAACCCCTTTTCCTCCAAGGCTGTATTTGTGCTTGGGGTTGCCCCTACACAGATGCAGGGACCTTATGCTTGGCCTTGTTTGTTGAACTTCCCAAGTTTCTCACAGGCCCACATCTCAAGCCTGCCAAGAGCCCTGGAACTGTTAAAAAACCATGTGGATGTTACAGTTGAGGATATGGTTTAGTGGTGAACACGGTGGTGGTTCTGGGTTGATGGTTGGACTCGAGGATCTTAAAGGTCTTCTCCAACCTTAATGATTCTATGATTTTATGTCATGCAGGACAGTGTCAGATGCTTTGCAGAAGTCCAGATAGAGTTATTATAGCAGAATCAGTCAGTCAGAACAATGTATTCTAGATGATGAAAATCTTCATCTAATTATATAGTATTCATGACACCAAAAAATAGATGACATTGCTCAGTATTATGAGTCAAGTAATGGCTTCTTGCAGACTCAGTGGACTCCCTGAGAGCTACCAGTGAAGATCATATCAATTTTGTCTCAGTTCTTCTGAAGATTAGTAATTAATTAGTAATTCAGAGGTAAGATTATACTTGCACCTGAAAGTGATGACAGCACTGTAGCTGCTAACAGTCATAAAGGCAGAAACAACAAAACCACTCTCCCCAGTCATTAAATTGATACCTTAGCTGAGTTTAGTACTGTAAGTGACCCAGTAAATAACTGCATGACATAGACTCTATTAGCTTTGCATTGGTTTCTCAATGCTTTTAATGGATGGAAAAAATACTATAATAAATCTGAATTATACCAAACATTCTTAGTAATTTTTTCATGAATCTATAAGGCATAGTGCATGTGAATCCACACCCTCCAAGATCTGTTCCTCCTCCTCTTTTATAGGAGACTTTTCTTCTTTATAGAAATAAAAGGCACAAAATCTCATTGACATGCTTTTGGTTATGAGTTTCAGATATCTGTAGTCTATCAGAAAAACTGACAGCAATCGTTTTCCTGCATTACAGGTAGTATGCCAACCATGGCACATCAACTCTCCCTTCCAGTAATTTGGGAATTAGGGGAGAAGAGGAGTTGGGTGTCATATCTAGGAGTTGATACATTATTAGATACGTATGCAAGTTAGGCTATTATTTTTTAGATCATCAGTTTTAGACAAAGTTGTGGTGAAGAACATCATTGTGATAATCTAAGAGTAGAAGGCCAATGTATTAAAAATGCCTCTGTCATATACCAGAAGAGATAAATTTACTCTTGCTAGTGACACTAAAACCTCAAAACCTAAAAATAGAAAGCCTGCCCATATCATAAAGCATTGTGTAATGGAAAATGCTGTAATGTTGGTTTTGTACTGCTCATGAGACCCAGGCTTCTCCCCTGTGCTTTGAGACAGTGAGCCTTCCCTCACCCCAAGGAGCAGTGCCCATAGAGGTGTAGCAGGTAGGAAGAGGGAAGTAAGCAGTACCTTTGACATTTGCTATTTGGATATGGCCTGCCTCCACCCTGCAACTTCAGCAGGTGAGCTGGCATGCCTTCATCCCCACTGTTGGATCCCAAAACATAATATCTGCAGAAAGAGATTTGAATGGTCTTTGCAAAAGGCCATGGGCTACAGAAGCTGGGAAAATCCCTCTTCACTGACCTCATCCCTGTGGATTTTTTCCTGCAGCAGGATGTGAAGCAACTCCTTGCAGGATGTTATCAGGTACCCTGCCCAAGCCCAAGAGTCTGCATCCTGATCTCATCAAACCTGTGCAGAAGACCTATTGTACCTTATCTCTGCCTTTGTGTTCCCTGAATCTTTGCAATCTGTAGACCTGTGCCCCTCTATAAAATCCCCTAAGATATAGTGCGTTTTTCCCCATGAGGTAATTGTTAAGACCCCAAATTTATTAATCTGGGTTTTTCCCTTATGTCATGCCCTGAAATCCCCTGTTTGTAATAAATTGCAATAGTTACAAGCCCTTGTTGAATACGTAGGCCCTAAACCTTTTAAATATGAACTTGTAAGTCCAATAAAGCATTCCTATTTCTTGCTTCTGCTGAGATCGTCTTAGCTTTATTTTCCTCCACACCCCACCACATCATCGGGGCAGTTTCAAGAGTTTAACAGTTTGAATGCAGCTAGGTCCCACACCTGGACTTTTGTCTGGGCTAAACATACTGTGAAACTGAATTGAGGGCTCCAGTTTTGCATGACAGCTATGGCATGCATGATCCTGGGTAGCATTTATGCCGTGTTTCTGCTGCCCACAAATGTATACAGGCTCCCAAGAGGCAAAGTCAGAGCTTTGTGAGACTTCTTACAGGGGACACAAGAGCCTCTAATAGCAGACCTGACTGTGAATCCCTGCCTTGCTTCCTGGTCCTCATATAAAGGGGGTTACCTTCTCTTTTCTTGCTACAAAGCTTCATCATGTGAAAACACACAAAAAAGTAAAGCTCCCTGTCCCAAATAATTTACCATATGGGTAGAACCAGGCAGATGTACCGAACAGGTAGAGGCATAATGAGATAGTAATTTTTTTTCCACAACACTGTAAACAATGGTCATCACATATGCCACCCTTTCAATGAGTTATTAGTTCTAGAAATTTGTGTGATTAATAGTGTTCAGACTAATAACATATTTCTCCATTAATTTGATATTTCTTATCCTCAGTTAATTCATATTTATAAATTAATTGAATATTTAGTTCTCTATTTCAGTCCTCCAGGGTTTGGAGAAATGAACTGCTAAGGAATTTTACTGTGAAGTAACCATATGCACTTCCAATACTGATTTAATTTCTGATATTGAAGTTCTTTCTTCTTCAGATGGGAAATGACTGTGTGTGACCTACAGGGAAATTTCAGTATATCAAAATACAAACATTCCAAATAGGAATATAAAAGAAATATAAGGATGAAAAATAAAAACTGCTGGAACCAGCGGCTAAAATTCACCACTACTTCTGAACATCATCAAATGATCTACCTACCTAAATGATATTGCTTAGTATGAAACTATTCTCTAGTTTTAACTTTTTTATTTTATTTTATTTCATTTAACAGACACAGGCAAAATCAAGATTGGTGAGCTGGTTTCATATGCTATCAACAGTTTTATGTGGTCTCTCTAAAAGTGATATAAAGAAACAGTGCACAATCCCTGATTGATACTTTGAAGTGTATTATTACTTAGACTGAACTTTTTGTTATGCAAATTGCATGCTACTGCATTTCAAGCCAAGAAGTAATCGTGAACAGTGAAATGAAGAGGAAAGAAACAAAAAGATGGACAGAAAAGAAATCTTATTTATTTGACTAAAGGCTGAAATTGCACAAAGGCAGGTAGGAGCAAGGATAGGACAAGCATGACATGTCAGATCAAGACATACTGAAATGAAGAAAAAGTGAAAGTAAAACAAGTAAAAACATTAATCAACTCTCTGTTCAAAGAACATATTAAAGAGTTTGCCTTTTTTTTTTCTTATTTTTTCTATCAGACAAGTCTTCCTTGTTGTAGCAGAATGAGACAGTGATAGGAAACTTTTTCACCTTTCCTTCGTTAACTATTTCAACTGAATTTGACTCATTTGCCCTTTTTCACTACAATGACATCTAAGACTTAATAACTTGGTAATTGCTGACTTTCTTGGTTGCCTAAGAATAAATTGCTACTTTAATTTGAATACAATGTCCATTTCTACTCAGAAATAATGATGAATATTGATGAATTTATTATTCTAATTGTTGTATTTACATAGAATGTAATAATCTTCAGCCTCTAAAAAAAGCCACTTTTATAGTGTTTTGCTGACTTTCCTTGTCACAGATCTCCTCGACCCAGGTGTGTCTGAGAAACTTAAAATCCACTGTGAAATCCTAAGTCTTTCTGGCCTTTTGTAAGATATTCAGCCTAACATTGGACACTACACTGATCCACATGTGAGATGTGCAGGAAGAAAATTACAGAAAGAAGCAAAGCAGGAGTCTTTCAGCTTAAGGCCTGATGGTCATTTGTCTAAGCTGCCCATGCTAGAAAGCTTACCTGGTTAGTATTTACAGTGCAATAATGATTAGCTAATTCCTGACAGTGCAGGCAGAATCTGTCAAGCTATTAATTCTGTGAACACTCCAGGCACTACATCTCATACAGCAGAAAGTCTATGGAGAAAACTCAGTTCCCTCAATGCTACAAAATTAACATAAAGTCTTTTCCACCTGTATTTTCAATTCTGTTTTTTTGGAAGCATAACAACTATGTAGATATCCTTTGCAAAGGAAACACCATCAGGCCTGCATAATTGATCTGAAACTACTAGTTCTCACTTTTCTGTTCAATACTCACTTCAAATCCCATTGCTCCAGCAAGTTCTAGCTGGCATACAAGAATGCAGCAGGGCAAATAGATATTCTTCTTTTGTTTTAAAATCCTCACTGTTCCTCCAAGATATTCCTAAATGGAGTTGGACCCTTATCAGTGTGGAACCTGCCTGTTATTTCACTGTGCTAATCACTGCCTTCTCATTAACATAATCTCATCATTGCCAACTGCACTCAGAAGGCAATCCAACAGGAAAGCTCCCTAGAAAATTTGAATTAGCTACTAGATTCAATACAGGTATATCCATGTGAACACCCATTGAAATGAACTTCAGTGTCCTGGGTCATTAACGGAGTAAGACTAGAAGACCTAAAAGTAATTTCTGCCCTTAAAATCCTCTGAATTTATGGTATTACTGGGAAGATGGTATGTTAATTCTTAGCAGCCAATCTGGACAAAATAGAACACCATCTTACTAGTTCTTGCTTCTTCTACAGCCTTTTGCACCTTGAAAAAATTCAGAAAGCAGAATGTATCTTATTGTCCAGATCTCTTCTGTAACATGTAGTTCTCTCAAACCCTGCACACCCCCACCTTACCCTGCATTATATTGTTACTAGTTTCCTGAAAAATTCGGCCTTGTTGCTGAACTTTTGACAAACTTATATTTTCACATAAAACCAAGTCTCTTCAGATGTTTGTAATTTTGAGACATTTTTGAATCAGAAGGCTTTTGCACCCTCTGTTTGCTGTGTTTGTTTTCAACTTCTTTCACCTTCCACTGGAAGACCATGCCTTGCACCAAAATTACTTCCTTAAGTGAATATCAGCTTCACTACAGTCCAGTAAGAAAATTAAATTCAATTTCACCTTGTTTTTCCAGTGGTATGAGGCACGGCAACTAAGTGAACATCTGTTGTCCAGGTACAACCAACATGACTCTACAAGAAAAGGCCTATAAAATTCTAAGTAGATTTGGTCCTGAAAAAAGCAAACAAAAAAGTCCTACCAGTTTTATACTCCATTCTGCAAAGCGTCAGCTGGGCAGGAGTTATTGCCACAGTGTAGTTTCTTTAAGAGGCTTAGCAGTCAGTGTGAATATAACACAATCAAAATCAGTGGAGTTCTGCTCACCTGCATCAGCTGAGGATCTATATATAAACTGGAATATTAAAGTTCACCAAAACTCTCTGTTATTGAGTATGCTGCTCTGCAGTTTTGCTGAAAACACCATAGAGAGATGGGAAAATATGTAAATGAGAAGTTGCTAATACTGCAGCTTTAGGTTAAAGTGTATAAAACTAAAATTAGAAACATTGTCTCATAAAATCTCTGTTAGTTAAAAAGAAAAAAAAAAAAGAAAGCCTTTCTTCATTGACAGTAAAATATTTCTGATAGGCTTCTACCGTCCTGAGTAAGTTAGTATGTAAAAGTGTGTAGGCAGTATTTCAACATGACTCTTCATATACTTAAAAATGTACAATATAGAGACAGCATGTCTCTAATTTTGTTCCTATACAGAGCATCATCTGAGGATAGACAACATTTTATTCAAACTTTTTCTATAATGGTGTAAAATCTCTGCCACTTAAAAAAAAAAAACAAGAACACCAAACAAAAAAAAACCCCCAACAAAACAAACAAACAAACAAAAACCAAAACAAAATAATAAAAAATAAAAAAAAAACACAAGAGGAAGCCTCTCATTAACAATGAAGCATTCTTGTTAGGTTTCCACTATCCTGCCTAAAGTTAGTATAAATCTTTTATAGACCTACATCCAAATTGGCTGTACTAGTGTGCATGAGTTCTCCTTCTAACATTGTTGGTGTTATTTTAAATCATGGATCGTTTTGTAAACCGTGACTCATGCAAACATTCACATAAACTTTTTTAAATCAGTGATTTAGAATCATTCTGATACACTTTCTCTCATCGTGGAATCTGAAGGAAGGTTTATAATATTGGTAATATTTCTAGGTACATTTTAATAGAATTCTTCTAGTTTTGTTTTTATGTCACATCCCTCACTGGAATATCAGAGTGCTTCTCAGCTGCACATAGAGCAATATAACAAGCATCAGTACCATGCTGTCTACACCCACATGCTCTCTCCAAAGGGTGAACAGTGTGCATTGAAGCATCTTATCTTGGTTTGTTCTCGTACACTGATTCTTTCTGACGTATTTGAAGAGCTATGCACTGCAAACACATATTCAGCCTTACAGCATAGGAAGCTGCTGGGTGAGACATCTAAGGGCTTTATCACCCGAAGTGGTCCCCCTGTAGAAAGCACCTGTAAAAGGACTGAAGTAAGAAATGGGCTATTTTCATTCATTCATGGCATATCTGAGTCTCTAGACCATACCAAAAAGCATTAGTTATTTATTTTAAATTAAAAAACCTTATTTCTTCCTCTTTCTCTCTACAAGCACTTTTAAGGTTGATGTAACAATCCCAGATTGTGTATTCTGTCTTACGTTTATATTCATGTTTTGCAACTCAATTCATATACTCTGGAGATATCAGAATTGAAACATCCTGGAGTATCTTTGGGGAAATATGAAATATTAAGTTTATTTCAAGATCAAGGTGTATAACATTAAATTAAAGCTTTCTTTAAGCTGAAATTTCTTTCTTTGAGGAACAATTAACTTACATTTTCCACCTTCATTCCCTCTCTGGTGTGTCAACTGTCACATATTTCTGAAATCTTTTGTTGTTATTGCAGCTTGAAGTTTTTCTTTTTTCTAACACTATGCTTGATTCTGTTAGACTTGTGGATTCTGAGAAAGCCTTACTACCACTTGGAGGTTCATTAGGCCCAAGACAGAAGTGTATAATGAAGTACTTAGGGTACGTGTGAAAATTCAGCAGAACCCAAATTACACTTTTCATCTGTTTAGCTTATCTCACATATTTCTTGCAGCTCTGATAGCCCTTAGTGTTTACTCTAATTTTTGATGGGCTTGAACCTTCTACCCTTTTTTTCTTTATTCCCTTTCATTTGCCTTTTTTTATTTTTTTTTCCTCAGGAGACATTAGTAGTGTTGATCAATGGCTGGGTTGCTTTGAATAATTCTGCTGCATGCAAGTAACCAGATGAGGGATTTCAATAAGATGCCAACATGAGTTGATTTTACAAAAAAGTAAGAAATTTTAAATATATACTGAGAGAAGCTGGCAAATCTAAGTGCTCCCTAAACAGAAGGAAATCCTATTTTCTACGTCTTGTTGTTCACCAACAACAAAACTAAAGCTGGTGATTTTGAAAGACTTAGGATCCAAAGGAGTAACGAACAGAAAAAAAAACTAATAGGAACTTCTTTGTAGTCATCTGCAGTGGTTGACAGAATTTTGAGCTTTGATCCTCAAATGCAAAATGAAGCAAAATGAAGCCTGCCTTTAACAAGGGACAAACTGGAGTTTGTCTGCCTATGGTTTGTTCATGGCCAGGATTTCTTTTCCAGTGGACAGCTAGAAGCTATTTGACTCTGTGCGGACATAGGTAGATGCTCATAGACTCATCATCAGAAACACTGTTCCTGCTTCATTTAAATTAAGGTAAATTAATGTTTCCCTGTAAATTAATTAGAGGTAAAATAATTAGAGGTAAAATAATGTTTCCCTGCACTACAAATTTCTTTAGCTTACATAAGATCAGAAAGATGGTTTTATCAAAAAGCTATTTTGAACATAGTAAGTAAAATTTTTACTCACTGTAGTTTTCTTGAGTTAAGTTTTCTCCCTTAAGTTTTATTTGGTTATGTCTACATAACAGGTTTCTTTAGAATGGTTCAAAGCCTGGCTTAAAAACATGAGTATCAAACAAGCAGAGGAAGGAAATGAAAGATGCTTATTTTCATCCTATGTATTAAGAAAAAAGCCTAATGGTCACTTAACACACTGGGACATTAGTAACAAATTGGTTTTGCTTCTAAGACACCATACATACAAGTCTATACAGTGTCTGCATTTCCAGAAGATAGAGATAAATCTTGGTAGATTATCTGACGAACAAACAAGAAAGAAAAGGACATCAGTGCACAGATATTACTTTAAGATTTGGGTTTTTTAGAAGGCACGTGCATTTGAAGAATCACAGACCCCACTCATTCACCTTACCCTCAAGGATCAGCAGTGGGGCTGGTCTGCTCCCTGGAGAGAGCACTGAGATGGGATCCCAGCTGACTGAGACAGGTCCCCAGATGTTCACCCAGCAGATGACACCTACTGCCATTTTTATGATGTCTGGACCATCCAGAGCTGGGTGAGCTGTCTGAGTGTCCTTGGCTGAGCTGGGTGGGAGGGACTCCCCCCTCCTCTGGGGTATCTTTGGGTGTCACTAAGGGACTCACTGGACAGCTGGCATGCATTACCCCTTCAGGAATGTTTCAGTCCCTCTTCCAAGATCTTGCTTGCAAACAGCAATTCCAGGAACTCTTTTTAATGAGAATTTCAATCCTGAGTGAAGCAAGTATTGCAAAGAATTTGAGCATAGGCTTATAGCACTTCTACTGCAGTCCAGCCCTCTGAACATTGTAGATGCATTAGCAATGCACATTTTAGCAAACCTTGCCTAGGGGTTCTCAATGGCATCCAAGCGCATAAAAATGCGGTTAATCTAAACTCCTAAGTCCATAAAATAGGCAAGACAAAAGAAAAAAAAAAAAGAAAGGAAAATAATCCAAAAAAACTAACTACTGTTTCTAATGCGGGAAAGCAATCTGAGAACGGTTTAATCTGAACTTGGAAGGATTTATATAATTGTGAAGGAGCAGAGTTGTACTTATGTCTTCAGACCTAGCAGAACTAAGCCTCATACCATTAACAACAGAAATATAGCTTTGGCTCATTTTGGGGGGTTTTATTTAAAAGGAGAATGCCCTACAACAAAGAGTAGAGGCCAAATAGCCTTGGCTATTAATTCAGTTTTAGTAGGGCTTCCTATGTGCTGTAGCATTATTCTCTGCACACATTGATGTTCCTGTTTTCTTTCCACTCCTTTCCTTAGTGTGAAAGCTGTCTCTTCTCACTAATTAAATTTCATTACCTCCCACTGAAGTGAAGAGACTGAGAGATTGCTGGCTGACTGCCTTTGACACTCTTAATCAATCCCTAGAGAACAAATAATGACCCTATTTTTGTTTCTTTTTTAACTTGTAACCTTTTTTTCCCATCCTGAGACACAATTTCCCCAGTCATTTGAATTTATGTCCATCTTCAGTCCCAGGATCCTGACGATAAATAATTCTGTGGTCATTTAACTAATCAATAAAAGGATAGTTATTTGCCTTATATTTGGCATAAATATTAAACCTGCAATGTCTTTTTGCCCTTAAAAATTTGCTTTAGTATAATTCATGTAAAACACTGGAATCTTGCTCTCTGGAGACACCACTGACACTGGTTTTGCCCAGTCTTATCTATGAAGTTATTTATATGGAAGTTGGACTTCAGTTACAGCGTTTCTATTAATTTTACCTCATTTTTTTAATTTTAAGGACAAATCCATGCGCAGTGAAGCTCCACTGATTTAAGAGAAGTGACATCACACATGAATTCTACTATAATTCTCAATTTGGGACAAACAGAACTGGCTGCTGAGGACACTTGTTATCAGGTAGTAAATCTGACCTGTTCAGACAGACCAAGTGAAAGAAATAAGTAAACCTCAAAGGAAAAGCAGCCTCTACTGCTTTCATATATGTGGTGTAATGTGGGAGACAAATGTACCACTTTTTTTCCCATTCAAATAAAGCACAATTTCTACCTTCAAACAAGGAATGGTAAGATTACTTTTCTTCTTAACTAAGTAGCAGTTCAGTATGCTATGTAAACTGTGGAAGTCTTCACTTAGTGAATTAGGATGAAAGCTTTACTTGTACTTTAAAGCATCAACATACATTTACTGACATTTACATACATGTCAGTTATAGGTATGAGTCAGTTTTAGCCCCTGAGGTAATTTCTTTCTGTCCCCTATTGACTTCCAAAATGAAGCCTTTAAAAATTTTCAGTGTTCCATCTGACTGCATGAGACCGCATCCCCATAATGAAACTTTGTGAGATTCAATTACATTTATATGAGCTCTTATCATATGCAAGTGTCACAGCTCGGAGTGGGAAACGG
>VZRE01004037.1:0-28289 GCA_013396775.1 Cephalopterus ornatus
GAGGGGAGCGCGTGCGTCTGTGCTCGGGCCCGCGCTGAGCGGGGAGCGCGTCCCCGCGGCCCGCAGCGGCACCTGCCGCCGTGCGGCACGACAGGAGCCACGGAAGCAAACNGCGTCCAGTCTTTCCTTAAACACCTCCAGGAAGGGTGACTGCGCCGCCTCCCTGGGCAGCCCATGCCAATGTCTAATCACCCCTCTGTGAAGAAATTCTTCCTAATGTCCAACCTAACGCCCACCTGGCTACAGCCTCCTTACAGGGAGTTGTAGAGAGTGATAAGGGTCTCCCTTGAGGCTCCTTTTCTCCAGGCTAAACAGCTCCAGCTCCCTCAGCTGCTCCTCACAGGACTTGTGCTCCAGACCCTTCCCCAGCTTTGTTTCCCTTCTCTGGATGTGCTCCAGCACCTCAATGTCCTTCCTGAAGTGAGGGCCCCAGAACTGGACGCAAGGCTCAAGGTGTGGCCTCACCAGGGCCGAGTACAGGGGAGGTATCACTTCGCTGCTCCTGCTGGCCACACTCTTGCTGAGATTAAATTGATTATTTATTTCAGAGTTGTGCAAGTCTGGGTGCTTGGGGGTGTTGCACAAATCAAGCACACCCACTATCAAAACTTTTTACTATTTATATGTTTTAGCAAACAAAAGCGTTAATGTGTACTGGCTACAAGTTACATAATTTTCTTATTAATTCTATTGGTTAATTATTCTCTCACTTCTTATGCTAATTAGTCTGCATGCTCATTCTTTCTCTTGAGTCGGTGGGTTTCTTGAGTTGGTGGTCTGCAAGTTGGAGCTGATTCAGCACAGTTGCTGAGTTGTCCTTATTGGTTTCTTACTTATCTTGGGAGTTCTGCTAAATGTCCTTGTGGCCCATAAATTCTGCATTCTTTGTGTCCATTCTCAGTGGTACATCCTTCTTCCCAAGCTTTTTAACCTCCCCCCTAGGTCTGAGATCACTGGAGCGTCTCAAGCCCTGAACCTTAACAAGGCAATTCTCCCAACAAGTAATTTCTCTTTCTAACACAGATGTCACTTAGAACTTGCTTGTTAGCTGCTCTCTGTTTCATGGATTAAATCTGCTTTCTTGTTGATTAGGCCTGAAGGTACTCAATGATCAAACATCAAAGGACATCCTTTCTTGAGAAAATGTTACGAATTCCACATTTTGCAAAATGGAGAGCAGCGGTTTTGTTTTCTAGGACTTAATCTTTGTGTCTCCACTCTAACAAGTGATTCGGGTGTCTCTAGCAAGTGATTCCCTTCTATCCTGCAGTCTTTCCAAAACATTTGAAATGTATAATTTGTTGGGCAAAATAAGACTTTTCTTAAATGAAATCAGTATCACGGGCCAGGGGAATGTGATATGATGCTGCTTCTGTTCGTGAGTTCAACATTCGTGAGAAGTCAGCAGCCCCCCGGCTGCGGTGGGACACGGTGGGGCTTTGCCATGAGTACAGCTCACAGGCCTGTGGCGTTCCTTGGTCACTCTCTGCCTGCCGTGGGCCACAGGCTGGCGCCAGCTGGGATCTTCTCAGTGATCCAGAACATCCTGCTATTATCAGTCTAACAGTGCGGATTCATGACTGGAGTTTGCTCTGTGAGTTACCTGCTGTTGGATAAGATTAAGGTGGATAAGATAAAACTGCTGTTGGATAAGATTAAACATACACTAAAAAGTGTTATTTGTTGGTAATTTTTAATTGTTAGTGACCCACACCGGTTAGATCATTGCCTCTTAAGAGTCTCACATACAGTTTGGCAGATAAGCTTGCTATAAAAATATCTATGGTCATGCACTGAGTGAAAATTATTAAAATGTACTTTGCTTATAAGCTGGGGGAAGATGTACTCATAGCAGATATTTTAGAAAGTAAAATACTCATATAAAAACGTGTGTGATATGATTTCTTTACCCACCCGTGTAACACCTTCTGCTTAGATTTTAGAATTTGAGTTTGGTGGTGGCAAAATGGAGCCTTGAGTTGTCTTGGATTTATCCCCTTGTGAACAGACATGTCCTACACAGGATAACCACCGCTCAGTAGCGAGGAAAGCCCTTGGGAGCCCTGCACATCTGTTTACTTCGAGAGCAGGGCTATGAACCAGAAGTGTAGGTCTTTGCTGCACTGCTTCTCACCTGTGCCTGTTGCCCTGAAAGCAGGTTTTCTTCTTGGTGAAATTTTAATCCCTCAAACTCTGTCTGTGCTGTCCTCTCACAGAGAGAACCAGCTGGATGCTCCATACGTGATACCCTGAGTCAATGTTCTGACTCTGTGTTGGGAACATTAACTGGAGAGGATATGTTATTTGCTCAGCAAGTAGGAAATTTATGGAAATATTTTGTAAATGTTACAGGAAGAATTGTAAAATCCCTGTAGCTTTCAAGAGTAGGCAGTATTAATGAACTGGAAGATGTGCTGCATAATTTATGGTGGAAAAGAATTTATTCCTGAGAAAAATAAAGTTATGTTTGATTACAAGTCTGCCTGTAATGGAGCAGAAGACCCTGAAGATGAGGTATACATATTCCTTTAGAGTGTAATGCTGTGAATCGTGGCTAGGTTTGTGTGGTAACAGTCCTGACCTATTGGAATCCAGGTTTCCGGAACCTTTCCTGGGCATATTTGTCTGCAGCTGCACTATAGCTCCTCCTGTTCAGGTCTTTTAGCATTTGCTAGAATAAATAGGTGTGCCTGGTAAGCTCACTGAGGTTGTGTTATATCTCGCTTTTCTGCCCTTTTTTTCCCCCAGTATTAATACATGGTACAGTACCAGAAGAGCAGAGGTTTTGTGGCAGGTCACGCATTGAGATAACACCATCGTATAACTAGTTCTTGCTTCGTTGGTTTCTTGAATCAAGTTCCTGAAAAGTCTTTCAGTATTGACTGAAAGCCACAGAAAGAAAAGGTTCATGCCCTGGAGCTCTGAGGAGGCTGTGAAAAATGTACAAATTTATCCTCTTTTTCAGTTAATCAATTTAAGTCTTGATGCTTAAAAGTAAGCTGTGAAACTTTGCTGCTTCAAGCTGTTGGAACAAAACCTAGGTGCGATCTCCCTCTTGTTTTAGCTCACAAAATTGAAGATGGGGAGTTGTTTACCTTGCAAGAGAGCTGCATGGGAGGATGACATGAATAAAATTACAGTTACAAGTGGAGCTTCTGCTGTTGTTCGTGTACCACAGGAGCATGGGAACATTCCATGAAAAAAAATAGCATGAAGTCTTTCCTTTAAAGGAAGAAACTTGGTTTCGTCTTAGACCTTTGGTTCATCTTTTGCTTTAGTCTCTAGACTTTTGCCAAGACTGCTTTGCTTATCAGACTTGCTGACATAATGGGTAATTAGACTGTAAAACTTGCTGCCATAGGAAGTAACTGGGGCAAAATGAGGCCACTCACCCTAGCGGGGTTCAAACAAAGATTGGGCATCTTTGAAAACCATAAAACTATGTACAGTTAACAGAAACAAAGGTTCCTGGAAGGAAAAGCCTTCCTCCTTTGGACTTTAAGGTGAGCTCTGAGATGAACGATTCATGGTAACTGGCATTTTGACCTCTGGTCTGTTAGAGATTTTATATCTTCAACTGCAGTGTGGTATTGGTAGCAGCTAAACACAATAGGATCCTGTAGTTTATTCAGTTCTTTACAGATTTTAAGATCACTGGTCTTATACGTGCAAGTTTGTTTATCACGGCTTGTTCTTGGAATAGCACTAAGATTGTTTCAGGATGAGTAGATTTCTGGGAGTGAATGAAAGAAGCAGAGTATGTTGAGCTTGTTCTGCTTTTTTGTTGTTGTAGTTGCTGTGATTATTGTATTTATTTTCTTTCTGAGGATAAAGAACAAGACCTTAATCGGTTGCTTAATGAACAAAACCTTTATATGCTGATCATTATTTCAGCACAGATGTCTGTAACTCAAATTCTGTCAATCTACCCATGCAACTCTGTTTTTGAATTGCTGAGAACAACTGTGTGGGTGGATTTAGAACATAAAATTGCCATGTGCACTTATGTTTTGTTTATGCAGTACTCATTTTTAAGAGTACTAGATTGGATTAGCTTAATACTTGCTTTGTGTTGTGTATACATAAGATATACAAACCCTCAAACTAGAAGATGATCACTAAGCATAAACTCTATTAATGCAAGAGACTGATATTGTAAACATGTTCCATTTGAATTATCAACTGAAAGAAATAATTTCAGTCTATACACAGACTAAGGTGTTAGTTACTTCTAAAACCTGTACCTGAATTTATTGGTGCCTTATTGCCCATACATACTAAATGCAGCAGAGATAACTTTTGGGAATAGGCTTCTATTGTTAACTAAGAGATTTCTCTTTCATAGACCTAACAATACTGAAAATTAATAAAAATTGTAGGTTTTTATTTTAAAATTGTCATAGACTTACAATATTAATATAAATTTAACCAAAGGCTTTACTGTGTATCTTTCTTGTAAGACTATTCTTGCCTTTTTTGAGGGAGATGGTGTTAAGGAGGCAGCCATTTATATCTTCTCTATGAATTTAGAAATAATTCCATATTTCACTCCTGTTTCCCGGGCACTTCTTTGTCTTGAGATAAGGCTTCTACACGTGAAACACTTGATAGCAATAGTTATTTAATAGCAATAGCAATTTTGCCAATAAGGGCGCTGTGTTGACTGCAGTGTGATGGGGATCAGGAATCTTTTTTGAGGTGTTGAATCTTATCTGGGGATATCTCCCCCTTGTTGAATATGCATACTATTCTTTCCAGGTTCTCGTGCAGAACCTGTCTGAGAAAGTAAATGAAGGAACAGAAAACTTTATGATGTAATTATTGTAAAGAGTAATGTCTGAAAAAAAGTTCTAGTGCAGTTATGTTTTTAATAGACTGCTTCTCTGCAGTTAGTTATTCTCTGAATAAAAGCAGAATAGAAATTGTGAAAACAATGGTTTATTCCAGGTAAGCAATGAAGTATTCTTTTATCCTCCAGTTTCCAGATGTGAAAAGCATTGTAGGAATCTACAGTAAATATTACTTTCACTACTTTTCAGCTTTGTTGTCATTGCTTTTTTTTCCCTTTGATTTTCAGAATTGCAGAAGCAAAGGTAATTTTTCATCTGATTGAGACATCAGTGTTGGCTGTCAGTAAAATAATAATTACCTAAAAGCCGTATTTATTCTACTCTTGAGAAAATAATCTTGAAATCCCTAGGCCATATCTCTATGGCTTACAACACTTTCCAGGTTTGAAAAGCTGTACTGTAAGGTTCGATATTTTGCCTCTTTATTGACTTTGATAGAAATGATCATAGCTCAGAGTTTCTCCATGTGTGCTTTCTGCTGCAACATATTTTTTCCTTTACAACTAGAAGGAAAATCTCATGATGGCAGTACCTTATTATTCCTGAACTTCTCACTTAAATACTATATGCATAGTAGAACAGGCTCCCCAATAAAATGAACAGTATGTCTGGAGACTGAGAGGTAAAATGCATCTGCAAGGTTTTCTGTTTTCACAATGCTACCACAGTCTTCTTTCACCTCTTCCTTCTCCCTCACCCCATGGGCTGTTAGCATTTCTCTCAAATAGTCAACAGTCCACAGCAAAAGTTTATTTTTCTCAGATACGTTATAGATACTGGGAGGATCTGCATTATCCCTGTATTCAATTTCTTCTTGTCAGCCTTTTCATATGCAAATTCATATTGGATTGGAGTCCAGAAACAACCACATCCTCAGTGCGGTATTATAACAAACTTTCCTGAATAAGGCAAGTTTATATTATAAAACAAAACAAAGCAAAAGGGAAAAAACCCAACAAACAACCCCTCCCTTGCACTTGTGTTAGAGGAAATGTTCTTAGACTGAATGAATAGGAAACCAGGACCTTGCAGTGCACTGTGGCTGCTCAGTCAAGACGCAGTCTAAGAAAAGCCTGAACTTGCAACTCCAGTGAAATTTCTGCAGTTCTGGATCCACAAATGTGAAACAAAAGTTGTCCAGTATGTTAGAGAGGAGAAACTGAAATATAAGGAGCAAAAAGAGAAATTTCTTCCAGATGTACTCAGCTGAGAAGCTTTTAATCAGTCATATCCTTTTGAAGTGAACCTTGAAATCATATCTAGGCTTGGTTTGTATCACTGAGCAGGCTTGGAGCTCACAGACTGGATATCATTTTGGATGAAGCTGGCCTTCCTGGTTGACTGTAAGATGCACTTTAGTAACAAACATAATGTATTTCACTTGCCAACAAGCGTTCAGGCAATAGGACCAAACCAGAACTAGCCTGAAGCGACGCCCCCGAAATGTGTATAGTGTGAATGTCAGGTCCTCAACATCAGCACATCGCTCCTCTTGTGTCCACGGCTTTCAACAGTAGGTACAGTCTAGCAAATTGTGGATGGATTTTCTAGATTCTAATACTTGTCTAGAATCCCATTCACAGCTATTACCTCTAAGCCCTTCTTCCAAGTACTTCCATGGGATAATGGAAGGTGGCTAAACTATCACTGTACTTGGATGGAAGGTCCATCTTGGCTCGGGTTATTTGTCAGCAGGCTGTATTCTAAGGGGTTTCTATTTGACTATTAACAACAAAAAAAAAAAAAAAAAAAGGCATATTTAAATTTAGTTATATTGGTGTCAGTTAACTGGTTAGTTGAGAAATCTTTCTCATAGAAAACATTTTGTTTTATGAATCATTTATCACATCAGAAGTAACATAAAAATAGATTTCTGCCATGAGATCAGTGTCTCCTGCATTGAAAATAATGCACAGTTTTGACTACGTTTGTTTTTGAGAATTGTATTCTGCCAGCAGCAGCAACCATTACTCTATGATACCTTTCAGCTGACAGTCTCCTAATTATCTTTCCTGCAGCATTGTAGGGTCTCACTGATATTCTGTAAGCATGTTACTTTTATGGTTTAGTTTCTTCAGATGGCAGTGTAACTCAGGTCTGTTTCAGGAAGTTGTGAAGGGTTTTTGATGTCTTTCCCCTTTGCCTTGCCACATTGTCAATGATGTGTTTTCCTTTTTAAATACTCTCTTTGCTGTTGTATACCAGTCTGTGCTTTCTTACTGCCATCAGAACAGGGATACTGCAAAACTGGGAGTACAAGCGGATGAAAGAACTATCTACTACTTATCACAGCATTTCCCTGCATAGGAGAAAGAAGTTCAGAAGATTAGGTGACAGTGTGGGAGAACACTGAAAAAGTCCCTAGTGAGTGGAAGAGGGAAGCTCAGTAGCAGCTCTGCTGAGAAGAGGAGTGAAGTGTGCTGGAGTGAGTAGAGTAACAGCAGGGAAAGCTGAAAGGAACTGTTCCTGAGCCAAGTCCTTGCACACTTTAAAGGGTTGGATAGTTGCAGAAATAGGGAGCCCTCCAAGTAAATGCTGCCTGCAACATCTGCCTCTGCATTGTGCAGGAACTCTTCTTTGGCAAATCACACACAGCCTTACAGAGCCTAAAGTTAGACTGGGGTTCTTTGTACTGTGCTTTACATCTCTATTTATAGTTTCCTCCCAAGGAAGAGATGACCTGTGTGAGTGCAGGTCTGTGTATGTGTAGGAAGCAGTTGCTGACCACACAGTTTCAGTAAAATTTTGTTGAAAATGTGTCTTTTGACAACATCCTCCCTCCTAAAGATTTTTCACAATAAATTTTGCTGAACCATATCTGGCTCCCTTGTCTTGCGTAGGTTCTGTGATGGCAATTGCTAACAGAGAGTTTCATTTGGCTCAGTATCTGGAAGCTAAGCTTTTTAAAAGAGAAAATCTGAGTTCTGCTTTCGCAGGGAGTATTAGAGCTTGCAGTACCATTGGTGGGGCAGGCATGTTCATTTACGAGTGATGTATCCTATTCTGCAGCCTGAGGGAACTGAAAAGGAGTGGTGAGGAGGCGTGGAAACAGAAATTTGGAACCATGATTTTACTTGCTTTTTGCTTTACATACTCTTGATTGTTTCCTCTTCTTGATATAATTCTCCTTCTAGATTTTGCAGTGTGGATCTGATGTGATCACGGTTTCCTGAAGGAATTCAGGATTCCTGAAGGATTCCCCATCTCCTTTAGGCTACAGTGTTTGTTGCTCACTGCTCAAAGACAGAATGGAAACACTTTTATACGTCCCCAGAATTGCTGGAGGCACCACTTTGACTCCATTAAATTGCTTGTCCCAGATACAGTTGCCACCAAACAAAGGGTGTCGGATTATTGTAATTTGAAACTGCAAACTCAAGTTTCTTAGCACTCACTAAACACTTGCCTTGTGTCATAGATATTACACTGACATAACAAGAACCCAATTACTACAAGTTCTTCCTTTGCTTTCACTAGATTATTGAATTAATAGCACCGTGTTTGTAGAGTTTCAGAGAGAAATGAATAAGTAGTGAGATCTACATGCTTCCCTTACAGGAAAGTTTCATGGGTAGAGACATGGGAAACATTCTCCAAATACTATTAAGAGCGTTTTACTTAAGGTCCCATATACTTTCAGTGTATTTTAAGAGCTGGCACTGATTCACACATAAACCAGTTTGAGCTTTGGCACAATACCTATGTGTGTTCCTTTTTGTTCATTTTTGGGTGATTGCAGCCTAAAAGTTTAAAAACCTTCCTTACAGCTGGTTTAAAAAAAAAAAAGAAACCATAAAATATGATTTGCACATTTCATAGATAAGGAGGAAACCAAAGACCTACTAGAGAGTTTATGGATTATTGTTGACTACTGGTAAATAACTGCAGTTCTACAATGGACTTAACCAGTTTTCCTTCTGAACTGTAACATTCAAGCTGAATATCTTTTGATTCAGGAGATCTGTATCTCTCATTTGAGCAGTGAAAACACCTAATCAAGTACTGTAGTGCTTATCTTCTTGCTTCAGTATCCAAGAAAATGTATGCTGTTTTAGCTAAGCTTTTGCTTCATGCTCTTTTTGAAAAGCAAAATATTAAGTATTGTTTGTAGTATATTTTTCTGTAGAACAGTAGGAGAAAATGAATAAAGATGTCACTTCAGAGCCCAAGTGACAGAGCTGAACACAGGAGCATTTGCTGCATATGTTACTGTTAGCCTTGGAGCGCAAGGAATCAGCTGACATGGTACTGGCCACAACTTTAGCCTGCGTAAGCAGCAAAAGATTGTGTTTAGTGTACCTGCTGTGACGATTAAAGGCTAGGGTAGAGACCCTCCACACCAAGATGGCACACTTCCTCAGGAGTTTCCCATGGTCATCTCTGAAAGGAAAGAATGTGACTTTTGGGGAGGTTTTAAGTCAAAGCCCTCTGTTTGTTTGTATTTTGAGACGCAGCCTGCAGGATTCAGTCCCTGTTTCCCCTTAGTGTGGGTGCCTTATGCTTTTTGGTTGTCATTAGCACTCAACAGAAAGGGAAGCAAATGCTGAATGGCACGAGACAAGTGCCAGAGTCTCTCTTATTCTCCTGATCTGAGAGACTGTGTCTGCAAGCAGACACATTTGGAAAACATTTAGAAAGAAGTAGTAAATCATAAATGTTGGCGATACAAGTTGTTGTCAGAGTGTGTAATCCAGAGAAACGGGTGAAAGCTTTTCTTTTTAGCAAAGTAGGCAGATATTAGTTGGGTTATGCTTACCACAGATGAGTGGACAGGGGAAACGATTTTACCACAGGTCCTCCAGGGACATTTAAATCCTCCAGGATTTAAATCCCTTGATTTAAATAAGCATGTACCTATAGAAATGGTGGTAGCAGAGCAAAGAATGGGCAGGATGGGATGGCAGACAGTGGGCTGGCACTATGATTTTAGAAACACTTGGTCCCAGCGCAGAAGCCTGCTGGTGTGGCTAGCAGAAGGAAGAAAATGGGGCAGCTAGGAAAAGGGTAAAATCCAAAGAGGTAAGAAGTTGGATGGAAAAGTCTGGCAAAGGAAG
Source organism: Cephalopterus ornatus (assembly GCA_013396775.1). Classification (NCBI taxonomy): domain Eukaryota; kingdom Metazoa; phylum Chordata; class Aves; order Passeriformes; family Cotingidae; genus Cephalopterus; species Cephalopterus ornatus. Next base: position 9,905 of record VZRE01004037.1, read on the forward strand.
AAGGCAGAGATGCATTTTCAAGGAGGGTGTAGCAAGACAGCAGCAGTGATGGGGAAGGGAAGGGGGCTGAAAAGCATAGCGAAGTCCCATTGAGTTTAGTGTCTGAGAGTTTTCTCTCTTTTTTTATATCTGCATTGCATGTCCTTAGTTTTTGGTGAGTCACTTAGAAAGGACTTCGTTACACAGAGCCTTTTGCATTGTTTGGTTTAGTATTTTTAACCTCTATCTCTTTACCTCATTTCCTTTTTTCACTAATTAATCTTCCATGTGCTCTCTGCAATGTCCCTTTAGTTCACATAACACTCCTGAACTCTAAGTAGGGATAAATCCCCAAATCAGGGAACATAAATGTAGTAATTCCTCTTACAGATCTTAAACTGGTTTCTTTAATACAACAGTGAAACCCCTACTAGTTTCCAAGACTGGTAGTTGATTCTAGCATGACTCTACTAGATGCTGGTGGAAGTCGACCACCAGTGGAAGTGTACTGTCCAAGCTTGGCTAATTTGTTTTACAGCTTCTGGGTAGAAACAGAAGTTTAGAGTAATCAAACAAAAAGTAAAAATCTGTAACTCTGACATCCCATGGGCGATTCAGCTGTCAAGTTCACACCTGTTGGCAGAAGCAGATGGCCAAAGGCAGGTAGGTGATCCTTACTGCAGAGTTGTGACTGGATTTGAATGGCCTGTGGGATGTGAAGCACCAGGATAAGACTGTAGATCAAGGATGGGATGTGTATGATTTAGGCTATTTTGTATTGCTTTGTAAAAGTTTTGCTTTGCATGACTGTTTCTTCCCATTATATATGACATTTATTGCGGGGGAGGAGAGAGCTGCTATCCTACACTGACATGGAGAAATGTATGGATATTTATTCTAAACTATCTAATCTGAACTGCATTTCAAATGTGAATGGGACAGTCTGCAGCTGCAGTTCATGGATGTTAATGTTTTAGCTTAATGCTTCTTGAATGAGGATCAGATGAAAAGAGAAAGCTCTAAGAGAACAAGATACAGATGCTGAAGATGGAGTGTGCTATAAAGAGGGGAGCAGATGAGTTTCATGGTCCCTGGTCTTGCATTGAGGGAAACCTGGCACTTACATTCAGAACTTTGCCTTCCATAACCCAGATGAAAAATAGTTTTCTAAAACAAAAAATCATCTCAAAGATTATATTCACTGCTGGTTGCCTGGATCCCTTGAAGATTTTCCATTTCCAACATATCTGGTTTTTAAGCCTCTTCAGTCAATGGAGACCAAAAAGCTGCTGTGACCGATAGGCTGAGTTTGTATCAGAGAACCAAATAGGCAGAGCCTAAAGATACTGCACCTAAAAGCAGAGATACTCAAGGAATCCGTGTAAATTTGAGGCCTATAAGCAAGAATCTCTCGTAGGAATCCACACTTTGAGATTTGTATTTAATTGATAGTGATGCTTTTCTTTTCAGTGGGCCTCTGCATGACTTTAATGAATACATTGTTGGAATTGTTTTCTCTTTTAGTCTTTAATGGCATCTATATAATAGCATCAAGATTCAAGATGCCATTCTAATAAACAGCCACAGTTTTACTCATTCATAGCATCCCATCAAATTACGTCAAGTTGAAATATTAAACCTTAACGACAAAAAGTCATGGTTAGACGCTGTGCTGTCTTGGGACAGCCAGTGCAGCTGATTAGGCCTTTAGCCTTGTAGAAAAAAATGTCTTCTAAGTGCTGCATTCTCTGGGAGGATCTCTAAATTGAAGAGAAAAAACAATTGTATTTTAACATTTAGTACTTAACAGTTTATCAGACTCTATAGATAAGCTACGCTCATGCTACAGAGAAGTGCCATGTTGCTTGCTCGCACTGTTGTCTGCATCCTGCTTTTGATTTGTGTTTCAGTCTTGGATCATACTGTTTTTGGGAGCAGTATTGTAATTTTGATCTGTGGCTGTAGAGTCCTTAGTACAATGGAAACCTGGTCCTCACTGTGGCTCCAAGTTGCTACTTCAATATTGGTAAAAGAGCAGTGCAAAGAAGTATATATATATCCTTGGAGGATTTCTGGATTATGTGGGAAAGAATTCCAATACTGAACTTCTAGATTTCCTAGATTTTAGTGAACCCCTTTACTGTTGTCTTTTTTAAATTCTTACGGCAAACAAATGTATAAAATGTTCCCCAAGGCAGCAAGAATCAATCTTATTTTGGGGGGTTCTAGGTATTTACAGTTGCATCTCAGATTGATGGGAGGTGCAAGTGCTGAGCATATTTGTAAAATAGTAACTGTTTTAAAACATTAAAAAAACCCTTCTGCTTCCAAATATTTTATAAGTTCTTTTAGGAAAAATGCTTCTAAAACATACTTCTATGGCTATGTGGACATCTGCTTCATTTCTTTTCTGATTGATTTTATGTAAAATCTCTAAAACTAATAAATAACATATGAGAAGTAAAAATGCTCATGATTTCTAAATGAAAAGTCTGTTCATTTTCATAATAATGCAGCGGGCTGGTGCATAATAGTTCATAATTCAGTGATCTCTTAAAATATTCAAACTTTTTTTACAAGAACATTAATTGTGATTATTTTTGGAAGTATTTTGAAATGGCTGCATTTAAAGAATCAATGCAGTGAGTCAGATTGATTCACAATGATGTAGGGATTGCATTGGTGAAATTTCTGGTTGTATTGACATTCCAGGATATTCCAGGATTGACGTACCTTGATATTTGTGGGTTTTTCAGCTTGGTTGCTTTTTTGTTCTGGGTTCTTTTGTTTTGTTTTGTTTTGTTTTTTTAATATAAGTTAGTTTCAGTGAACTTGAAGACAAATTCCATCCATTTTTCTAGACTTGTTTTTATAAATAATCCCTCAGGAATAATATATGTGTTGTATGGCTGCTTTTTCATTTTGTTTTGACAGTTCTGCGGTCCACAATTATGACAGATATTCAGTTGCTGAAGAATTGCCCTGTGTAGGTTTATTTTTTGCTTCAGACTAATTTCTGGATCAAATATTCAAATTTTATATTGATTAAAATTCCTAGGTTCTAAACGGCAGACTTCTCAGTAGTAAAAAATTGTTAAAGGAAAGAGTTCTTTCCGAGGTACAGTACCAATACAAATAGCCATGGAATTCACTTGTTAAAAAGAACATACTTTAAAAATATTTGTGTTTTGACCACTAGTCTGTGAAATACAGCAACTAGGCCAGCAAATTTTATTATGTGATTTTGTCTATCTAATTCTGTATTCACATAAATCCCCCCACATTTATTCCCTCTTAAAATTACAGCATACATTTTTCTTTACAGATAAGCAAACAATATATAAAATTGATGTTCTACAAAATTATAGACATTTGCGTTTGTAAAGAATAAAGGACTCTAAAATGTGTAATTGCAAACATTCATATTTTATTAATTTGACCAAAGATTTATATTCTTCTTCTGTAGCTCTTAAAATTTATTGTCGGTCAGATTGTCAGTCTTGATTGCTCACTGTGGAGCCTTCTTGATGCTTACCCTAACCTGTTGTCTGCAAAAGATACTCCCTAATTTGTGTTGCACTTCACAAGCCAGAAATCATATGAGTTTTTTACCATGAAACCAGTGTTTTGTTGTTTCTTCCATGTGTGCTGGGGCAGCTCTTCAGCTAGTATAAACTGTTACAGCTCTAACAAAGCTGGAAGATCTTTCTCCCTAAGTCTCCATATTTTAAACAGGGATCTGTTTCACGTAGCAAGTTTAACTGGCATCACATATCCTGACCTCCATGTTTGCTTTTACAAACAAGTAACAGAAAATGTGAGCCAGCTTCCTTTTTTAAAACCATAGTGAATTTTTTTTAATAAAATGGTATCTTTTTTTTTTGCTATACACAGCTTATTTAATTTTCTAACAAATGTTTCCTTAGAAGCTCATTTGAAATAATAATTTAAAAAATTTTAAGGTACTTCAAATGACCCAACTTTAGTCATCGGTGTAATCCTGAACCTCTTAGGTGAGATAAAATTCAGAGCACAGCAGACTTTGTTCGTTATGCTGGTTCCCAGGAAACTGTCTGTTTTGGCTGCTGAATTTAGCTGGTTGGTGAGTGCATATGACCACTTGGCATACATTCAGATCTGGCAGAATTTTTGTAGTTACCCAAAGGGGAATATACAAGTGTTTTGAACCCACAAGGACTTTAATTTTATTCTGGAATCAGAATAACAATTCCTTTATGGGCAGAAATTACATACATGATACGAAAACTGAGTGCCTTATCCTTTAAATACATGGGCATCAAGATACAAATCTTACATTAAGAGGATTTTTATCTTTCTCAAACTTTCTGCTACACACAGCAATATAAGCCATTGTACAGTAAGAATGAATATCACATTTTTAAATGGCTAATCCTTGTGTTGATAAGACTATTTCAAATCATCAGTCAACCAAACTAATTTTTTTTTTGTTGCTACTCACCAAGACAATGCAGTTTCCAAGTCTTACATCAAGGGAAATTATAATCTTTCATTCTTTGTGATATCTGGCATGATGTTTCATGTAGAACTATAGAAGGAAAATATCCTAGACAGCTTTCCATTCCAGTGATTTCATTAATGATCAAATGCTTTTAAGTGACAAGCAGTACCTGGAATGATTACAGCCAATATATAGTCCCAAATAAATCAATCCTAAGGTTTGAACCTAGTATATAACATATGATTAACTGTGTTCAAACTATACAATGGCAGTTCAAAACTCATTGATATTGGTCTTCACTACAGATGAACCAAAATGCTGGATCACAATTGTATAAGTGGTCTTTGTTTATCCCCAGTTTTATACTATTTTTATTTTCTCTAATTTGTTCCAACAGGGAAAGTTTCCGATGGAGAGAAGTACTGCCCATGAAGTCTTTTCTTGTATAGGTCAAACTGGCAATGATTAAAGATGAACCAGCTTGTCTTCCCTTGGCTTTGAAATGATGGACTTCAGAATAGTGCTGCACCCCATGTCTGTGTAAAATACACTCTCAAGTAAAATTTTAGTAAACCACTTTCAGCTGTTTACGCTGATTTTTGACTACACATATAATTAATTTTTTGTGAAGTTTAACTAAAAAACCTGGTCCGTTGAAAATAAGATGACATATATTACTAGAGGTCAGGAACTTTATTTAGCCTATGATTCTGTTTTAAGGCTACCACTGAGATTACTTTATTTCAACTTGGTTTGTAAGGAAGCTGAAGTCTGATAACCTGATAAGTCACTGATAACCACACAACAATAAAAACAAAGGAAAAAAACCAACCCAACAAAAAGCTCCACCCCAGTATCTCTCCCTAGTGGGCTTATATAGAGCAGTTTCAAAATATTTTATTATAAGTCAAATTAAAAAATACATTAGGTCATTCTGTTCACATTTTACCATATAAAAATTGAACATGAACTGTTAAAAAAACACAGTACGACTTAAGATAATCTCCACAGACCCATTCCTTTACACGATTACTTTCATTGGATTACCTTTTTACACTGGGAAAGGATTCTTTAGCTGAAAAGCACTTTATAAAGGATTGAACATTTGGTTTGTATACCATATATAGTCCAGATAATTGAAAACTTCCTGTCCTTAATAGCTTATACAAAATGATTCATGGTGCAAATTGGTATTCACAACTTATTATGTGCATTAATTTATATTTTTTCCTTTGTACAGGCATCTAAAGAGTAGATTTATAGGTAGTGCTGAAATGCATTTTTTTTGGCTTGAAATCAAGATTGCAATATACTTCATCTCACATTCTGTGTGGATTTCAAACTATTGCCATCATGATGATGGTTTGGGCGTTTTGTGGAGGAGGGTTTTTTGAGCGACCTTAAAACACTCATTTCACGACAGAGTATTGGTTTGGTTAAGTACAATACATGGACAGAAGACAAAGCAGGTTTTAAGGAGTTTTATGAAAAACAGTATTTTTCCCAAGCATTAAAAACAGCACATGAAAATCTGTAGGGCTAAGTTCTTACATGGGATTTTTAACTTATTTTAATGGGAAAAAATTGGTGCAGAATACAAAAAAAAAAAATAGCAATTTTCTCCTTGAAAATGGTTTTGATACTGTCAAAATAACTTTTCATTAGAAGACGAAAATGTCATTTTCTTCAACAGCTGTGTTTGGATTAAAGTCTGAAATTTCAATTTTGTCAAGGAGGAAATTTTTTCGAGCAGAAAAAAAAAATTTCAACTGACTATAATATATAATATATGCAGGATATATATAGGTACACATGCAGGAATACAGAGCCAGCATCTCTGCTGGTGTAGAACATCTAAGTGTCTCTGAAGTCACAACTTGCCTAACTAACATCAGCTGTGAATCTCACCTAAGAAAGAAATTTTTGCTGATCTCATATTCACCTCTCTGTGGAATGCTGTTTTCTGAGCAACATGATTCTGACATAAAAGGCATAAATAGAGTAGTATAGGGAATTACAGAGCTAAGCTTCTGAACACCAGAACACATCAGTGTCAAGGAACAGAAGTATGGCTGTAACGGTTCTTAATAATGCAGTCTTGATGGGAAAGTCAAACTTGTCTGTAGGAAGCCTACTAAGATTCTCTTCAGGTCTTCAGAAAAAACTGTGTTTGCAATGTAATTCTTTTAAGACTACTTAAGACTAAGACCACTTAAAATGATAATGAATTTTTCAGGTCTCAGGGTAGGGCCTTCAGTGTACTGGTTATTGACCAATGTGGCGGGTCTGTTTGAGTGAGCAATTCCAGAGATATGTTTTCTAGGTGGTACTCATTTTACCTCTAAAGCTTTTAACAATTACGTCTATAAAAGATGCCTCTACAGCACATAATAGTAAATGCGGTATTTTCAGGCAAGCACACGGAATTCAGCTATGCTGATGACTCTGAACTTCCATGTTAGTATGAAAGCTCCCTGTTGATGTTTATTGGTACCCAAATTTGTAAAGCTGTACCCTAATGTGTGTTAGTATCTAACTGCACATTTCTACATTTCAGAATTATACTGAACGATGCTATTAAGCAGCACTACACAAGAAATGTAGTGAATAATATGTTAGAACCTTATTTGATTCATTTTCATTTTCTAGTTACATTGGAGAATACACCATTTTGCCAAGTGCAACTCACATGTCTGTATTTTACTTTCTTTGGTATGCTCTGGGCTTTTTACAACTGTTTTTAAAACCTCCATTCAAGTGTATCCTTCAGTAAGGATTCCAGAATTTAAAGATGATGAGCGTCATCTGACAGAGAGCAGCTACTCTTGTTTTCCAGTGCTTGCTCAAGTGATGGACTCTTACAATTTGTCTTGGAGAACTCTCATTATGATATCTATGTTTAATTAAATGGGGTGAGGGGAAAGGGGAGGAAAATCTATGCTTATGAGTATGTAATTTCATGTGGATGGAGTTGAACTCAATGCATGTAAAATTTGGAGAGCTCCCCCACTAAGCTAACAGCAAATATATGTACCAATCCCTGATTTCTTATGCTGATCTTTGTAAAGTACAGCACTTGCTTCTACTTACAGTTTGGTTCCAGAGAAGAAATTAACTGTGACTAAGGAAGTCCTTGCTACAACATTTGGAGGTGCACTTCTCGCATTTCTTTGTGAATTATCAAATTCAGAGCAATGGGTTTACAGAAGATTTGTGTGCTTCATCAAAGATCAGAATCAGGCCTCAAGGTTTTTTGTCCTACAGACCTATATTCTTCATCTTTCCTGAGTTACAGAACCAGCTCTACTTTGTTGCAAAGCTCAAAAGTAGCAGTGATTCTCCAATATATAGCTTGGTTATCTGAGTTAAAAGTGGAGATGCTTCAGGCAAGAAGTTATCAATGCCTCTATGGAGCATTTAAATATTGAAATCTTTGAAAAACTTCTGCTACACATCACTTAGATGTTTAGGATATAATTTCAGGAACGACAGATCTCAGCGTTAAGCCCATGTTTTGTTCTGCTTTTGTGTGGGAAGGCAAACTGGTCTGTTTGAGGAGTTCTGAATCCTCTTTGTTAATTTTGTTCTCTCAAATTTGAAACATCACTCCCTCTCCTTGCAAGGTGCCTAAGGCAAATGGCCATCCTTCCTGTCTGAATGGTGACGGGCTTTCTCCAGGCTGGCGAGAATGTTGTTCCACAGGACCATCCAGTCAAGGAGGACATGCGAAGGGACCTTCCACCATTCTCTTCTAAGACAAAGCTTAGCAAGTAACTACAACAGAATGCAAGTTTGGTCAATTTAAGAATTCAGCAGAGAGGCTTCTACTGTACCTAGCAGATCGGAACTTGAGCTCATGGTAACACTGCACAAAGCTGTGATAAATGAAAGTGATCGGCAGGGCTAATAAAACGATGCCACTAACCACACAAATTCCTCCAAGAATCCTTCCTGGTACAGTGATGGGACACATGTCACCATAACCAACTGTGGTCATTGAGATGATCACCCACCAACAAGCAGCAGGAATGCTGGCATAATCCTTATTCTTTGTTCCCAAGTCCAGCCCATTTTCAAGAAGCTGGGAAAGTGCACTGAAAATTGCCATAGCAACACAGATAAAGACAAGTAGCATCACCATCTCTCTGTAACAACGCTTCAGAGTCAGACCAAGTGTTTGAAGGCCAATGAAATGACGGGCCAATTTAATCACCCAAAAAATCCTCATCATTCTTAAGACCCTCAGGGTGACTCCAGCCCTCTGAAGCTGTGAATTTTCCCCTGTGAAAACTGTCATTAGAACAGAGATGTAGTAAGGAGTAATGGCCAGCAAATCAATGATGTTGAGAGGTCTTCTGACAAACTCACACTTGTTTTTGGAGACGATGAACCTCACAATGCATTCTGCAGTGAACCAGCCTATGCAGATAGCTTCAATTATCCTGTCAAAAGAAACAAAGTACAGTATTTATGCTCTGTGCAAAAGCTTCAGTGGATGTTTGGTTTGTTCACAGATAGTACCAAACTGACACTTAAGACTTTCACAGACAACAAACAGAAAGCCACACTATTCTTATCCTGTGCATGTGGCACTGGAATTCAGCAATTAACCTGAGGATCTAGTGAGAGTTTAAACTGATAATTGCTGAGAACTCACTCACTGGTTGTCTTCTTTGAATTGTAGACTGCTACTAGTCACAGTACTGGGCAAACATGCCAGAAACTAGTACCCTACAGGAAATGGTAGGCCACCAGTGCCAATGTGTAACATTATCTAGAACACCTGGGGTTTGGGTTTCTTTTGTTCACTGAGTTTTAGGGGATTTTGTTCATTTCTGTTTGTTTGTTTAAATCTGTGAGGCCTGATCCATGTGGGAATGCCAAGGGCTGTAGGTCAGTGAACTGACAGGTTATGAACAGCAATGTGTAGAACCAGACTGCTAAACTAAAATGGAAGTGCAGATGGAGTAGGCAGAAATCAGTTTTTGCACTGGAATTCATGCAAATTAGTTCTTCAGGAACCAACCTAAAACAGTCTATCTGATCTGCATCCCAAAGAGGGCTTATAGAATTATATTCAAAACTTTATAGGTATTGCCACTAAATACAGATGGTATTTCATTTTTCATCATTGGGTACACAAAGTACTAAGCTTGTGTCCTCCCATTTACCATAATGCTCTGCATTATTGATTTTTTTTCTTTTGCTTTAAATGCAATTCCACCTAAACTACATTGCAAAAAAAAAAAAAAAATCAAGGTAACCAAATGTTAAGGTAATAAGCAAGAACATCTTCTTGCCAAATACAGAAGAAATCCTGGAAGGGGATTTCAGTATGTTCTTAAATATTTTCAAGTCCCAGTGCATTGAATGAGACTTGAGACTATATCAACTTGAAACCAGTGGAAGGTAAACAGAAGATAAAAATGTTGCTCAAAGATCATTTAGTAACTGTTGTGCATGTAGTTGCAGATCTTAAGATTTCAGACTGTGCTCACTTTTTTACTACATGAGGGAATGGAAGCTAATATTTCCCTAATTCCTCTGTTTATCTTTTTCACCAAAGATAAACAAAGATAAAGCCCATCACTGATGCCTTCTCATACCAACAGGTCTGAAACCAAACTGGTGTGAGATTGGAGATTTTAAAATACTACCAGAAAATACAATCAGAGCTTTTTTGCTACTGCAAGGACCCTAACGAGGTAGTGTCTATTGAAACATGATTTGTAAGTGATAATCCAACTGTCATTTCAAACCTAAACTTCTGCTTCCCTGATACCTCTGCATAATTTTTTACCAGCTCTGAAATCTTATTGAAATCTTACTGAAATTGTTATTATTAAGAGAGTGGCCTGTTAGAAAGACAATATTCTCCTCTAACTGATGTAATTATAGACTCTGTAAGCTTTTTCATAAAAGTTTCATACAGTAAATTTTTATTAATTTAATTTTGTTCTTTCATTCTTAGTTTTAAGCTAAAACTGGAAGAAACAGTAACAGTCAGCTGATGCAAAATCATAAGGTACACTGTAATTCCAGCTGCAAAAAATTTAAATGAACACTAATTAATTACTTATAGAAATATTTATTCACATAAATTCAGACCTTGTTTTTCTTTTTTCATGAATAACAAAGTTCTGTAAGCAAGTGGTCTTTCTTCATAAAGGGCTTATAAAACATTAGTTCATTTTACTGGGAAGACCTTTGAATTTCAAAACCAGTTTGCCCTTAAGAATTAGGTGTCCTCTTAAAAACTAAGCTTTTGAAAGCTTCCTTTATGTTGAAAAAAAAATAAAGGAAAAAAGGTTAATGGGTAAGTTCACTTAAATCCTTTTTACATATGATAAGGAAATACATATTTTATATTTTACTTTCCCCAGTAAAATCAAACAGCAAGATCATGGTGATGGACACACTGAAGTCTGAATGCACTTATATGTTGTCTTCTGTGATGATTAAAAGAAAAATTGTATCTTGATAGAAAGTTGCAGCCAGGAATATTCAACAATTCCAACAGACTATTTCATTACATTTTATGAGATTTCTCTGTATCCTATGACATGAAGCATTTAAGTGAAAAAGAAATTTATATTTACACAATTTAAAGCTTTTTCACTTGGTATTTCCTCCTGATGCCCTGATAATGTTGGAAGTGTGACTCCTCCGTTTTTGTCACATGTTAGACACATCGCTGGGTTGAGCTTTAAGGAAGTTAGGTTCTGATTGTTGGGATACAATAGAAATTTTCTTTGTAAATCAGCCTTGATTCAATGGTTCAGTGTAACTTTGGGGAATAGCTGTACAGGTAAAAATGCATTAAATAGTATCAGTATTTTACTCTGGCAGTTCCTAGCACAAGAAATACTGTAAATTGGTTGTACTTCCATTGGAAGGACTGAAGAAGCATTTGTTGTAGAACAGGTTTGAAGAGAGGTAAGGAATGCCATTGATGCAAAAATGACAAAGCAAGATCGAGACCGTGGGAGATACGTTAATGCCACTGTTACAGCTTGCACTGCCATTTCTCCATTTTGCATCCATCTCTCCCTTCTCCAGGCTAGGAAGAAGATAATGAAGAATTGTGTCCCCTTTTTTTTTTCCTTTCCTCTACTTACTTTTTAGCTATCAGTAAAACATTTTTCATTTTTCCTCTCTTGTCAGTCCTTTTTGCCTGCGTAGATGGATTTTGGTAGTACTGGTGAATCACATAAAAGTGCATGCTTTGGTGAGAAAAACTAGAAACCTCTAGCATGTTGGGAAATCTGGATGCTACATACTACGTTTCCACTTCCAGATCAAGTCCCCCTCTCCTTGCAGTGACTTTTATAGCTACCCTTATTAGTGGGTAAATAACATCTAATAAGGAAAGCAAATTTAACAGTTAGCCCTCAAGAGAACTTAACGGACTTATGTTCTCTTGAGTTAAGTTCTCTGAGTTAAGCCAAAAAAAAGGCATATACTCAGAAGACTAAAGTACCTGTATTCTTTGTAATCGATCTTAAAATATTTTCTGCATATTGACAGGGCAGACTGCTTTTATTGCCTATGCTTGGAATAATGCCTTATTAAAATCTATAACAATATAATTAAATAGTGACTTTATTTTGTAAAATGTAGTACCTATAAACTTCCATCATAGTTTTTGGTTGTCTTTTTTCAGAGAAAATACTAATACCTAGTTTTTATTCAGTTACATGCTATTTCTGCTCAAACTTACTGTTCATTGTCCAAGACCTAAGCACATCAAAGAGCGTATTTCTCCTGAAATTGTAAGCTACTCACTACTTAATAGTCTTTCAAGATTACTCTGTTGTATCTGATAGCTTTCTCTCAGAATAAGCTATTTTATGTACAAACAGTTAAGCCAGTTCAGAAATAATTTTTTTGAATCACTAACAAGACTAGTTTGCTAGTACTAAAAAAAATAAAATAATCATATTGTTACTATCTTAGATGTTTCGACTTAGCAATATTCTTTGCCCAAGCATGCCAATTTGTATATTTTGAATATCCCCTGGTGAGTTGGTTGAAATAGAGCCAAAATATTCCTTAGTGGCACTATTATCTATTAAGTTTGTAAATAAAACATACACACCAACAGGACACACAAGGAAAACAGATAATATGATTTAAGACAGTATATGACAGGATTAAAGATTAAAGTCTGTCAGCACTGATTTTTTAAATTGTTGGTGAAGCCTATTTCCATGTAAAGCACATTAAACCTGAAAAACATCCAAGCAGTAGCCAGAATGATCAAATTCCTGCTCAGGAAGACTCCTAGGTAATTTCAGCATATGTTTGGGGTTTTTTAATCCTTTTGAAATCAACAGGGCTTCCTTCTCACTACAAGCTGTGGAGTAAAGGCCACAGAACAGCAGTTTCCCTGCATTAAAAACCTTGTTGGGTTTTTTCCGTTCTGTCTCTGCTTTGGTAGCAATGTCTTGATGCGTTAAACTCTGCTGCCTTATGTGGGAGGCTGTAATGACCCAGCATTCCCCAGGGAAGTGGCAAATGCCTTTCACAGCTCGAAAGGGGATACCAAGATACGAAGATCTCAAGCCCTGGGATCCTCGGCGTCTTTTCTGTATATGTTGAACATGACTGACACCTAGACCTGGTGAGTTTAAGATTCTCCTGTGCCCAGATAGTGATATACATCTGTTCATTGTGTTACCTTTTTTTGAAAAAGCTTGTAAATTCAATAGAAGAATCCATGTCTGTGTTTTTAACTTAGGTTTGTAGTTCCATTCTTTACCTTCAGCCCACTGTTTTAACTTAGCAAAAATGTGGTGTTTGGGTTAGATCTTACACAGGAAAGGAGATCTTACTGGTTTTTTGAACAAATGTTAAACATAAACATTCAGGTGCTTGGAAATTCCACCACCATAAAGGAATAATGATTTCTGTGTGTCTAAAATTCATATGTGACTCTTTAGGTGGATATTTTGCAGAGATGAAAAAAAGTCCACTGGCACCTGATGAGAGACACTGTTTGGGGAAGTTACTGTGTTTATTGGCTTTTGCCTAAGAACACAGCAATCACATAGGCTTGGTGGCTCAGTGATTTTTTCAGTACAAATTTAATCATGATTATTAAGTGGAAAGGGGGTTAACAAGCTATTCGTAGTTAAGAAAAATAGTTTTAAGGCAAGTAGATAGAACTGTGCTGGCAGTAAGTCAAGCAGCTTCAAATGATTTCCTATTAGAGGCTTGAGAAGCTCTTCCTAAAAGATTACACTCACAATCAGTGTGTGGACGGGTCCCTGAGCAGAGACTCACAGTATGCATCTGTTGGCAGAGTTCAGAGGAGAGCAAAGATGACTTGAAATTGCCAGAAGCAACAGAAGGGGAGACAGGCATTCCTGCTGTCTGCTCCTAAACTCTACAAATCTTATGCAAATCCTGAGCTCTGATAAGTAAAACTTGCCATGGCAGGGAAGGGAGCAAAAATCTTAAAATGAAATAAATTTAATAACTCAGCTTGCATGCTGAGAACAGGCCTGGGGAAAGGCAATCCCTCTGCAATCAGAGAATTACATTGTCAGTGTCTGTATCATCTGTGAAATTCCAAGGTCAGATTACCCATTCCTCTCTCCTTAAAGCTTACTCATGGAGTTCTCTGTTGCCCTCTAAAGGGTGTTACTCCAAAGGATCAGAAATAGCCATAGGGTGTTTACCCTTTGAGAGCATGGTCACCATGAAAAGGCATAACAACGTAATGGTTTCTGAGAAAAGTTTGGTGGACTCAATTCCTCTTCTGATGGGAGAGATGTTCATACAAGGAAAATAAACACAGCTGGTATTAGCTGGCAGCCAAAGTAACCCTTGCTGCAAACCTCATTAAAGAGGCTGATTTTGTAAATGCCAGAGTTAGTGACCCTCTCACTTGTGGAGATGATGTCCAGGTGAGCTGGAGACACATTGCTAGTAAGGTGCTTTCACTATAGCTGCCCAAAGTAGTTCTGGGAATGGTTACCACAGCAATCAGCCACAGAAATTATCCACGTGGCACCTTTCTTAACTGCTACATATTGAGGAAGGGGCAGGGGGTTTATTAGCAAGAACGTGAGAGACTAAAAATATCAGAGTTGCTGAATTTCATGAGGTGGTTCTCACCTAACCTCTGTAGCTTATGCTGAGTTGAATAATTGATTGCATCCAAAGCTACAGCCTAAGGATTTCTAGATTAGCCCATTCAATTTTCACTCTTAAACTTTTCAAAATACGTTTTTTGAATAATGTAAAGTCTTCATACTAGTAATTACAGTGCCATGCAAGTCGAAGCTTCCTTGAGTATAGCACTAATGTCACAATTTCTCTTGGGAAAAAAAGTAAGTTATTGTATTACTATGTTAGATAAAATTTCTTTATTTTGATGAACATTGGTTAATAAACAAAGGACAGAATTTGGTGTCAAACTTTTAAATGTAGCAGAAACTAGTGGACAGTTTTTTAAAAGCCTTCTCACCGAAGATGGACAATATTGCCAGAGTATGTGATCTCAGACACTCCTACGTGATTTCTGTGGTCAGGCTTTCAAATAAGCCACTTAGGTTTTGGAAACTTAACAAATTTTAAATGAAATAACTACAAACAAAAGAAAATATAAACAAAAAAGGGAAATAAAGATGACAACTGGGCATGCTAGGTGCAATCCTATGGCATGTGTAAGTAGTTGTAACTAAACTGGATCACTCACTTGAAAGCAACTGTAGCCAACACACCTCTTTTTCCAGCTATAACAGGCTTTTTAGTCATGATGCAGCATATGTAATAAAGGGAGGAGTGGTCCCACCTTGGTGGCCAGCTGTGGACAGAGAGGCACACATTTGTGTCTGTTTTCCCTGTGTTCATCATCAGATTGTGATCAGTTCCTGTGCAGTGAGAGCACATGGGTTAAGCCACTTGTGAAATGAACCAGTCTGTACCAGTGTTTATACACGACAGACTTTTGCATGATGGTCAGAAATTGTTCAGCTGCCACGTTTACAGTTACCTCTATTTTTTTCTTGCAATACCATGGAATATTATAGCCGGTACTGAAGAAACTCACCCCACCATCGATAGTAGTCCTTTTGGTTTTAATAGCAACCTTCGCTGCCCTGGGAAGCGCTTAGCTATACTGAACCTTCCAAGTACTTAGGACTTTATCCTTCTAACACTTAGTATACAATATGCAGTTGTTCAGAAGAGTAATACACGCATTCTTGAAGACAAAGGCACTATGAAAGAAAAATTACACATCCTATGCCATATTCCTCTGCAAGCTGAACTCTTTCAGTAAGAGAAAACTTCTTGTCAATTCTCACACCATGAAGATGTGAACAGAGACATGACAGATGTGGTTAATGCTATGCTAGTTCTGCATCTATTTTCACATGTCTATTGGGACCATCTTGGCAATTTGCTGCTGTACAAAAAGATCACCAAGACCATCCACTCTTTGAAATAACCTTGCAAACCTTAAGTACTGCTGCTTTTTAACTGGAAGAAACTATAAGAGCAACTTTTGAAATATCTGAATCTAAGCAGGCATCAACAGCTTCTCAATCTGCATCTGCTTTCTTTTTGTTCATACAATTAATTCTTTGGCTCAACTACAATAAGAAATACAGGTGCAGTTTTCCATTAAGCTAATGGAAACTATGAAAATACTTTCCAAGGAATTAATCTGGCTACTAAGATATAATATATCACATTCCAATTAACTCTATGGTAAAAGATGATGATTTCATAATGACAAGGCTGCAATTTCACTGTAGGGCCCTTTTAGCAAAGCAGAAGCTGAAAACTTTTTGTTGAGTATCCTGTCTGTTTTAAAAGGGAGACGCTAGCAAATACCAGAAATGTTTACTTCTTTCTTTATATGTCACTCTTATTTATGAGAGAAATTCTACCAGAAATTTTGCTCTCTAGGGAACAGGAGAGAGGGAAAGAAAGGGAGCAGGAAAGGGAGAGCGAGCGCAACGATACTTAAGTCAGCAGAGTTGCATCAATGTAACCTTAATCTGAGGTCACAAGAAGATGAAAAACGTTTGTTCTTACTAGTAAGGCTCTGGATAGAGCCTTATATCCCATGCCCTGGTTTCTGCATCTGTTTTGCGATGTTTAGTGTGCTTACATACGTTTTATCTAAAGGAAATGTAAACATTTTTACATTCATACACTGGGGTGCTTAAATGATGCATTTGCAAGAGCTCAATGTGTAGTTTGATCATCTCCTGTGTTCTCCACATAGAGAATCTGAGATGGAAAGGCAGGGGGGGTAAGGCTGTTCCCCCCAGCATGATTTTACCAGAGCAGAATCGTAACAAGCACTGGATCTGCTCCATCAGAAGGACCTGCATGAATACATCCAGAGTACTTACAGGATTGTGCTTTTCCCAGAGGAAAAGAAAAGGGAATTGCATTGTTTTCGAGTTTTAGTGTGTCCCCCCCCTTTTTTTTTCCCTCCTCCCCACAATCGTAAGGCCTAAAATGATTTTCCGAGTGCCTGAAGTTCTCTATGTGGGTAAGGAGTCTCGTGGCCTCTTAAAGGGGGGCAATAAGAGCTCGAAGATCCCGCACGGAGGGAGGCACCCTTACTGAGAACAGGAGCCGTATCCTGATGGCCCCGCTCCGCTACCAGCCCACGCAGACCCGAGCGTGCCCCCGGCCCCGGCCCGCCTGTAGTGCGGCCGCTCCGGGCGGCCCCCCGCCCGTGCCCTGCGCTCGGGGCCACCGAAGCCCGGCGGGAACCGGAGCTGCGGAGCAGCACCGATCCGCACCGATCCGCCGACACCCCCACATCTCCCCCAGCAGCTTCCGAGCTCAGGGTCGGCGTTTTTAGGCGCGCAGACGATCTGCCCCGGCGGCGACTACAGCCACGGACGGTCAAGACGAGGGGCAGAACACACTGGACGTGACACACGGGGACCGGACAGCGGGAAAATAAAGGATCCTCCTACCCTGAGGGCTCCCTCACTGACTCTGCTGTGTACCTGCTCTGCTCCTCCATGCTGCGGTTCCCGGGCGCCCGCCACTCGGGCAGGGTGCTGGCGCACAGCACCACCATGGACACGATGACGAAGAGGATGGAGACGGTGGCCAGGACCTGGGCGGCCACAGAGGACGTGGGCTCCTCGAAAGTCCTCCTCATCCTCTCCAGCCACTTCCCGCCCTCGGCTCCCGGCGGCCGCCTTCCCTTGCCCTCGGGGCCGCCACCCGGCTCCCCTGGCGGCTCCTCCGCCGCGTAGTAGGTGTACGTCTCGGACATGCGGTCGTCGAGGCGGCGCTGGCAGCAGTAGTCGAGGTGCGAGCCCTCCAGCCCCCAGTAGATCATCTCGTTGTAGAAGGAGAGCTCGCACATGTGCGGCACAAAGCGCAGGTGGCCGTGCCGCACGTACAGCATGATGAAGCCGAAAGCCTCCGAGTGCCGGTCAAAGAAGTATTCGTTCCGCTCCCGGTCGTAGTCGTCGCACACCTCCAGCACGTCCTTCTCCGACAGGCAGCCGTGCAGGCGGCTCACCCGGCGCAGCGGAAAATCCTTTGACACCTCCCGGGAGAAGGAGTACCGGGTGCCCCCGACGTTCAACACCACCGGGGGGCCGCGGCCAAAGTTCATGGCTTGGGCGGGACGGAGAAGGGGAAGCGCGGGCAGGGCAGGGAGACAAGGCAGGGGGGGCAGCGCGGGCGGCGGCAGCTGCCCCGGCTCCGGCTCTGCGCGTACCGCTGGCGGCTCCCGCTCGGCGACGGGGCGGGCGACAGGCG
The DNA here is from genome assembly GCA_013396775.1 of Cephalopterus ornatus. Lineage (NCBI taxonomy): Eukaryota > Metazoa > Chordata > Aves > Passeriformes > Cotingidae > Cephalopterus > Cephalopterus ornatus. The sequence continues at coordinate 28,119 of VZRE01004037.1, forward strand.
GGGACGGAGGGAGGGAGGAACGGCGGGAGAGGCGCCCCAGCGGCCGCGCAGGAGCGGAGCGGGGCGCGGCGGAACGCGCGTCCCCCCGGCGATGCCTCGGCGATGCCGCTCGCAGGTGCCGGTGCGGGCTCAGCGCCAGGGGCGGGTGGGTGGCTCCGCCGGACCCCACCA
>VZRE01004037.1:28647-47172 GCA_013396775.1 Cephalopterus ornatus
TCCCCGGCACGGTGCGGCTCGGCAGGGCGGCGGCTGCAGCGCCGGGCTTCCCTGCAACACGCGGGTTTCCTGTTACAGCCCGTCCGCCCCGGCCCTCCGCCGTGCACATCTGGATAGGGAGACTCTTCTCTTTTTACTCCTCCGATACTGTGTTATGGACAGTCTTCTTCCCTGCTTCTGCCCACCTCCGTCTCAGGTCTCTGCTCGTGCATGTTCCCGAGTTCTTGTGCCCTACACCTGTCCACAACATTAAAACAACTTTTAGCTGCCGTGACCCTCTCTGCGCTCTAAAGCTTTAATTTCATTTGGTTGCATTAAGAACAGATAGTTAATTTCCGCTACTGCTATTTTTTTTAAAATTCATTTTTTTACCCGAATATGACAGTTCTCCAGGCTTGAGGTATTTTCTAGGCTTATTAACATCTGGAGCATTATGGGGTAAAATCAGGCAAGACCCAGTTCTCCCTTTCAATGAAATGCTTCCAGTTGTCAGGAGAAAGGGCCATGTGTCTTTTCCAAAGTGATGCCGAAGATTTGTCACTCACTGTGTCTTTAAAAAGACATCCAGATTAAACCAGAGTTTTACCATCCCCGTTGTTTTTCGCTCTAGATACATGCACTCTGTTGGGTTTGGTGATTTTTGTTGTCCTTGCTGTCCTGTTACTTTATCAGGTGAGATTTTTAAGGCACATGTAGGAGTATCAAAATAAATGAATAGCCGTCTAATTGTGTAGTAGAAAGTGGATTTTTTTTAAAAAAAGGAGAATGCGATTAAGCGCTACTATTTTTAAGCCTATTTGTCATCTTCTAAAAAATACTTCTGGAGAGATTCGAATAAATGTCCCCGTTACCACGAAGAGAATCCTACGAGCTCTTGTTGTGTTATAAAGTGTGGCCACTAGAGGGCGCGGTTAGTCATTCTTCCCAGTTTGTTTCCCGGTTTTTACCAGAAACCCACCCAAACTCCAGTTGCAAAATGTAGTCAAGTATACACGCCAGTCTTTTGTTGCACAGTAAGGCCATTTTTAATCTCTGTTTAGTCATGCTTTTGTCTGTTTTCACATAGCTGGAAAGGTTTTTCCTTCTAGTGGCCACGTTCATAGAACCATAGAATCATCTCCATTGGAAAAGGCTTAAGATCATCGAGTCCAACTGCTAACCCAGCACTGCAGAGTCCAACACTAAACCATATCCTTAAACACCACATCTACATATTTTTTAAATACCTCCAGGGATGGTGACTCAACCACTGCCCTGGTTCAACTAATGTATCTTGGCTGCTTGTTAATTTTATAAGCAACAAACGCTATTTTAAACCTCTTCACCCTCCTTTGATGTGTATGCTTCTGTATTTCATTCTTTCAGGAACAGTCACTAGAAAATCTGTTAGAAAATTAAACAGCAAAACCTGACTAGAACTCTGACAGTGCTAATGAATTATCCAGGGGCTTTCGGCTTAGCAATTTGTCAGGCTTCCTGCTCCATATGTTCTAACCCCCTCCATCCCTCATAGGGAGCTTGCAGAGGAAGAGGGCAGAGTACAGGTAACTTGGCCTGAAGACACATGTTTACTAACTATATAGAAACATGGGTCAGAGTGTATGTTCTAGAAATCATTTCAAGATGAACAAAGCTTGTGTTTAGAAGCTATATGGCAGAACAGGTGAAGTGCTGGCCTGACAAGGCTTTATCTCTAAAATGCATTGCTTGATGAGGTATTGTGGGTTGATTTGAAGCCTATGCCTGTTTCTGGTTTTTCAGTTTCTTTTAAATATGGAAAAAATTATTTCCTCCTTCAGAGCAACTCTGTCAGACATTCAATATAAGCAAAGCTAACCTGGCAACAGGGATGTTTGCTTTTCCTCTGTAGTTTGGCACATTCAAATTTAGTTATTTTAGTTATAATTACTGTCTTCCAATTGAGAAGGTTCATTCTACTGAGCTGGTGTCAACAATTGCAAAGAATATCTACTCGCACCAGGAGCAGCAATTTACCACAACCAAAACCTCAGATTTCAGACAGAATTTAGTCTTTCAATTTTGAGATTGGTTGCCCCACTGGAGTTGTGAAATAGCAGGTTTGTAGTAAATTTGTAGTAATTCACATTGCTTCATGGCAGTTACTCAGAATTTGCAAGTGTCAGTTCAGTAGTTGTAATATAACTGTCTTAATTTTTTTGTTTGTTTTGGTTTTGTTGGTGTTTAATTTACTGATTGAATGTCTTAAGAAATTTGAAAAAATAGGATAGAGAGCCTGAAAGAGACAAAACACTGAAGACTTTGTGTGACCATATGCAAACCACTTAGTAATATATTAAGAAAAAGATCTTCTTAAAGGTTACTGTATTTAAAAAAAAAAAACAACCAAAAACATGTTTGAAAGTTCTATCTGTATTGATTTGAAAGATGGTACCTAAATAGTAAAAAAACAGGTGAGCCAATAAATCCATGTGAGTCAACATAGAAATTAGTAAAGAGTATTCAACCTATGTGTTAAATGGTAAAATCTGAGGCATAAAGGGAATCTTTAGAAGGACCGAATGGGCTAGTAATCTAAAATATTAGAAAGACCTCTTTCAAGTAGTTGAGTTCAGGTGGTTAAGGTGTTGGTTTGTTCTTGGTTGTGTTTCAGCTTTTAGGATCTGGATATACCCTCTGGGATGTTGAATGAAAGCAATTAACACTTTTCCTGGTGTTATAGTTGTTATCATTTGCTGCCCAGGAGGAACTTTACAATTGATAGTAATTATGTAAAACTAGCTTTCTTTGTGTCAACATTTATTTTCAGGACTTGCACTGTGCTATTGCATCCTAGGGGTATTTAATGAACTTGAAATATCTTCTACAGCTTCCAAATCTTTCTGGCCCTGTGCTGAGACCGTTGCTCTGTGTTCTGAGTGTAGCTCTAAGCTTGCTTTTAGAAAAGAGAGTCTTTATTTACATTTTGTATGTGAACCTAGTGGTATATTTTGATGGCAGCATTTTTCATAACTCAGGGGAGATTCTGTTCCTACTGAGGTAGCTACGGAGTGCTGTTGACTTCAATACAAGAAAAATTGGCTTTTAGTGTGTTGTCTTCTATCAGGATTCCCAATTATTTTTAAGACTACAACCTGTAGGAACTTCAGCTGTGGAGCAGGTTGCCATGATGATAGACTTGTAAACACAGAACAAAAAAATCCTCCCGGCTAGGGAGTATATAGTGTATAACATGCAAAATTGTGGGGTGAAAACCCCAGTGCTTTTTGGTATCGAACATACTGCCATATTTGGCCATCTCTATCTTAATTACTTGAAAAGGCGACACGTAAAGAACAGAACAAATGCTTCAAAAGTTCTGCATGCACAGATGGACTATGATTTGCATTTATCTTTTGTTTAGGTCTTGGGTAAAATTGGTTTCAAATAGATGTTTTTTTCTAAATCTGACCTCACCAAAGCCCCTCTACTTCAGTGTGATTTGTGGGCTACGCAGAAAACCTTTCAGGAGATGATCCTATTGCCACATATAATTACCAAACAAACAGTCTAATGACAGATGCAGTTTGGATTGTCAGTGGCACCTGACATAAGAGTACAAGTTCCCTTGTCACTGAGGCACTTGTAAAAATCTGAATAATTTTGAATATAAATGTTTCTAAAAGTGGATGAATGACATTTAGTAGGGAGCTGGGTATTCACATATATATACATGTGCACAGAATACAAGCTGCAGTTGACATTTATAATGAGACTGACTTACTTCATGAAACGTGCTAACAGTTTGGGAAATTTGGCCGTGAACAATTAAGATTTGATACTGGAGAGCCAATGTATTTGTAGGTCAGACTGTGAGCTTTTTTTAATGTGAGAGACAAATGCCTCCTCTGTTGTCCTTCATCTCCATATTGAGAAAATCCCAGCAAAACTTCTTGTCCCTGATGCTGGGCTAATTACTGAAGGCTATTAAAGTTTTCAATGATCGCTGAATCAAGTGAAGCCCTCTCGGACAGCGATGGTTACTAGCTGGGGGGTAATCCAGTTTGTTACATCTGAACTCCAGGCAGGCAGATACAAAGCACAGAGAGAAGGAACGTTGCTCGCCTGAGGAAGGTAATTAGAGGGAGACTTGCTAATGGAGAATTCAAAGGCATGAACGTATCCTCACAGGAGAATACAGCATGGGAATGTGTTTTCACACCAGTGAGAGTCTGTTCTAAATGACTACCAAGGGGAAGGGAAACAATCTGCAGAGAAAATGGAGAGAAATATTGGGGTTTGGAGAAGCCATGTGTGTGAGTGAATCCAAAGTATGTTCTCAGAACAAGAAGAAAACTGGTCCAGATATACGCATTTAAACATTATTTTCTTACAATCTTACCTTTTTGGTTTGTTTTTTGTTTGTTTATTTTTGTTGTTTGGTTGTTTTTGGGGTTGTTTTGGGATTTTTGTTTGGTTTGGGTGGGGTTTTTTGTTTGTTTTGTTTTGATTTTTTTTTTTCCACTAGCTAACATAAAGAGTTACTGTTGTGCTTTTTTTTGTGGTTTGGGGTGTTTTTTTCCGCTTGCACCCTCAGCAAAGGCCATGAGCTCAGTTCTGTTACCTAAACATACATGAGTTAATGTCACTTGGGATGTCCTCCGTTTTCTCCCCAGTAACAACCTGTAGGGCAAGAGAAAATGGCCCCAAGTTGTGCCAGGGAATGTTTAGATTGGATATTAGGATAAATTAATTCACCAAAAGGGATATTAAGTACTCGAACAGACTGCCCAGTGTTGTGGTTGAGTCACCATCCCTGGAGTTATTTAAAAGGCGTGGCACCTGGGACATGGCTTAGTAGTTGACTTGGCAGTGCTGAGTTAATGGTTGGACTGGATGATATGAGAGGCATCGGGATTCCAACCTAAATGATTCCATGATTCTGTGATTTACCCTTTACCTGTGATTTTACCCTACCTGCTGCTCCAGTAGTGCATGAGCCTTTTTTGTCCTGTCCAACAGCCCCTGTGGATGTCCAGCGTGCTGTACAGGGGATACTTCATTCCTGAGTTTAGGTAAATGAATTGAGCCCTAGGCGTCTCTTATGCTCCTTTGAAGGACAGAAACAGAAAATTGAAGTTGTGTTGGTTGGGACTCAGGTCAGATGCCCTGGTGAATCAACCATGGCCTTTGGGAAGGGAATTCAGACAGCTGGGACTCTGAAATCCCATTGCTGGAGACTTCTGCAGAGCCACTGAAAACAGGACACAGCTCTGACTGCTTATTTAAAGGAGGTGATAAGCCTGGAGGTCTAATTAGGTGGGATGTAATTACAGTGAGTTAGTGTCTCACCAGCAGGATTTTACTGGATCGGTGGAAAAAATACTCTAAAGTCAAGTCTTTGGAAACACTGGTTAATTTCTTTTATTCCTTAGTGAGAAATGCTATACTTTTCCATTTTAGGTATCTCAACTGCTGGGGGAAGGAGAGGAGGGTTAGAAACTGTGTCTTGCTGTTATACTATCCTAAGTGCCACACTTCAAAGGAAATAAAGTTAAATAAGGCATTTTTGAAAACTTTTTCACTTGTTTCCTGATGAATAGGGGAAATATTCCCTCCTTTTGCTCTTCACAAATGCAGTGTTGTTAACTACTGACCACTCGATTGTACCAAACTACAATAAATGATGCAGAATTAGGTCTTACATAACATTTAAGTGTACAAAATTCAGTCACTTTTACCCCCTACATGCACATTTTTATTTCTAAAAGGAATTATTCAGCATTTTAGGCTTATCATGTGTATTCTTCCAGAGGTCCTAGAAACTGTTCCCATTTACTATACTAGTTTATGAAAATGATCAAGCTTCCTAACTTAGAAAAATATTTTCTTGACTATTTAGAACTTAAAGATGATGATGATCAGATTCTTAAAATACTAAATCTGGAGTCAAATATTCATCCAGTTAAAATTAATAAACGACTAGAGTAAATCCTTAGATTCTTGGTGAGAATGAGATCAGACCTCTTTGTAAAAATCCTTTTTTCCTGAGCCTTTCAGGGCACTGGAGAGCGCAGGGTGCTCATATCCTCCTTCAGGACAGAGGAAGACGTGGTTCTGCATTGAAACGAGGTGTTAAAACCTTTGCATTATCGGAGCTTCAGGAACAACTGGAGCATAGCTCCATTACAGTTACAGAGAAGCCAATAAAGCCACGCTGTCCCGAGTTCACAGCGTAGGATGCTAAATGGCAGCATGCCTTTGGTGGCTGTGCAGGAATAAGCTCACTGCTTTCTGTAACTTATCTGCAAAATATTGGAGAGGGCTCTGGCTTCCAGCAAATGGGATATATTAAACTGGGTTGTATGTAGATGGTTGTATGCAGGTCTCCCCAGGTGCCTACATAATCATTGTCAACATCTAAACGAATTACACAGATGTTCCCTGCTGCACCACTGGTGCAAGCTGGTATCTGCTTTCAGGAGCAGTAACTTCTCACCCGTTACATCAAATGACTCTTTCCTGAATGACACAAGAGACTGGATTATGTCCCAGAGTTGAAAGTTAGTGATCACACTGTTATCTCCATTACACAGCTAGAAATGTCTCATAGCTAGAATGATTCTGTCTTTCTTTGCCTTCATTTTACAAAGGTATGATATTCCTCATAAGGGTATTTTTCAACTATGACTTCAAGACGTAACCACTGATGGTCTGGATCAGGTAGAGATCAGAATCCACCAGAATGGTCTGATGGGTTGATCACCTTTTAGATAGAAGACATAGTGAAATATCTGAGAATCTGGTTCTTGAGATGAAAACAACTGCATGAGAACATATTTATGTATTTCACACTGTGAAAACGTTAATTTGTGTACAGTATTTATGCTGTGCTGTTCTCTGGTAAAAGTTACTGCAGTTTCATTTTGCGTGAGTACTGATTTCATATTTTATCTTTTTTAACACATATTTTTGCCTATTTCAACATGCTTTTGTTTCTGTGCTGGCAACTGCGGATCCTACTTACGTGCAGACCTGCCTCCACCTTTTAAATCATGTCACTAACATCACAATTCTTGAGTTGCTTTGTGGAAAACTGCAATATGTTTACTAATTGTTCTTTTCCTGCTAATTATGGGAGGGAAAGGTAAACTTCAGACCCTCCCCTTGGGGAGGGAGGAGTGGGATTCGGAGAAGGAGCGGTTTGCCAGTGGTATCCCTATATAATGTGTGCCAAATTTATAATGAAATTGAAGTTGAAAAAGATGCATTCTTTTGCCATCACAGGGTGTGTTGGAAAGTGCTGCTGGTGGACTCTGCAGTGCTAAAAAATAGTTGCGTCATGCTGAAATCAGACTGCAAATGGGCCACCTGCACTGCTGTAATGGCCACTACCTCTCTGACTCAGCTACTGATGTACCTGCACGATGCAAAGCTAATCAGCCGACATTAGCAATTTAGTCATCTCCTAATTTCCCTATTTCCCACGGTGATAAACTGAAACCCAGCTGCCGAAGCTGGAGTGACTTTGGCACAACTTTGCCATCAAGTTAGAACTGACTCTAGCCAGGAGAGAGCAAAAGAACTAAACATCGCAGCACTGATGAAAAACCAGATCTTTTCTGGCAATGATGGCTAAGGAACAAATAGGTAATGTTGTCTGCAGAGCCATGCAAACTTCTCCTCATACAGATCTTTGGTAAATTTCCAGTACAACTGGGTTTTTGCACGTTAAGCTGCCCAGGCAGGTTTATAGATGTGCCTTTCAATTGCAAGAGCCAGCATAAAATAGATTGCTCATTGCAGATTCTAAATAATTTTTTCCTTTGATCCATGGGAGTTTGTTTTGTGCTTTTTGTTAGTTTTCTTTTTAAACTACTGCACAAACAAGGCAGGAGACATCAGTAATCTTGAAATAATAGTAAAGAAAGATTTGTACGTGTCTCTTTAGAAAAGCTTAATGTGATTTAATGAGATGCACTGCCTTGTGTTGCACTTCAATGAATATTATATTGGCCTGGCTCTCAAAAGTCAGAAATTATAGTAAATATCACAGAAGCTTATTTCAGAAGACTCCAACCCCTTAACAGCAAGTGTCTGCCTATAGACTGCAGCATTCAGCTGGAGGAACTTCTTTCTGTTTGGAGGTTTGGACTTTTTATTTTTATTTATTTATTTATTTATTATTTTGTGTTGTGGTATTATGCTGAAGACTGCAAAGCATGACCTTAAGATCGCTTTGCTTCCTAAATTTTCTGAAGACTATTGTTATCAGATCATTAAAACATTTTTCCCTCAGCAGGTTTGAATGTGACTCTCTTTCTTTCTTCTCTCTTTTTTAGAAATTTCATCTGTTTAAACATTTGTGCTGCAAAACAGACTTCAAAGTGGGAATTGGCATCTCATGTTTGCAGTGCCTATTTGTTTTCTTTCCTCCTATAGTTAAATCTTTAATTCAGAAATCTGTCTTTAATTCATCAATTTATATCACTGGTTTTCTGTGTCTTCTTCCCAACTTGTTTTGTAATTCATACATTAAAATTACTTTTTTTCCTTGTTGCCTCAAAAGAGAAGAAGAATGGGGAAAATAAGCTATTTAAAAAAAACCCAAAACACAAAATAAAAGTCAAAAAAAAAATAACAAAATAAAACCCCAAATACTGATTAAAACACTGGATTGAAATCCCGTGCTTCTGTTTTTGAGGAGCTATACTAGGAGCCCTACTTTTGAGTGTCCTTCTCAATAAGGCATACATTCATTCTCTCTCCGTCATTGTTCCTAGCCCCAAGCATCTTATCCCCTTTTCTAAAAAGAGGATGATGAGGAGTTCCCCACTCAGCCTGGGCTGTGGTCAACTGTTCTAAGATGTGTGCAGTTGCCATGGCCTGGGTACCATCAGAAATTACGGATGTGCCAGAGCCTGGTGCTCTCTCTTATTATTTGCAGAGATTATTTGGAAAATATTCCTTACGACCTCCTCATCTCTCAAGTTCAGCATTTCAGTGACTTCATAGAACATGAAAAATGCTCAGCCACTGCCAAGTATGTAGTTGGATTGTCTACTCATACAGCTTATTTTTGCAGTCTCTGACACTTCTATTATTCCCTGAGGAGAAGCCCTTAAAAGCCAGGAGGAAGACAAGCTTTTGGAGCTGTGATTTCTAACACTGCACTTTTTGGCAGCTTTATGGCAGTGAGCCTGTTGAGGTGTACCAGTATTCCACCTCCCAGCAGGCCACAGGTCTGGCAGACCAGTTACCAGTCTGAAGCATACAGTTTAGCAGAATGGAGACCCACAATCTTTCTGTCTTCCTTTCATAGGGTTGGGTCTTAAAGAGTCAACTTGTTGCTGAATTTTGTAATCATGGAGCCAAGTTCTCTTGCCTTCCCCAAGACTGGGATTCCTGTGGATTGGCTCAACAGTACCAATAGAGTTTTTCTGAATTTACAGAGGTTTGACGGAGTTAATTATGGCTTAGTATTCCTGAGTCGTTGTTGGCAAATAAAATAATACTTTTGTATCGCTAATAATGATGGTCTGTATAGTATTGCGGTATTTTCTTTGTTTAAGGAATTTTAGATAAAAAATTCCATTGAAAGGAAGCTGTGTTGCAGAAATAGTGACAATTTAGGTCAATTGGCTCAAGAGACAGATATTCTGAGTAACAGAACAATTATTTCTCATGGACAAGTTGCTTGGTACAACTGCAGGCATTAGGTTCTTTGCCTGTTTTGTTGACGGAAAAGCAATCCTCTCTGTCTCCTACAACAGAGAAGTAATTCCATAGTAAAAAAGAAAACAGCTCTTGGGTTCCTTAAACCACACAGGACAAATTTCAACCTAGTGAGAACTTTTACTGACAAATTACAGACCTTGAAACAGGAGCTGGTAATGGAAATAGTGATGGAGCAAATTTTAGAGTTATGAATGGTGGCATGATGGATTTTCTGTTCCTTGAAGTTTTGCACTTGGAGGGGATTGCAAGACTGGTGTATCTGAAAAAGCAGCATTGTATTTTGCTGCATTTTGCTACATTTTGCTATTCAGAACAGCAGAGTCCAACAGGAATTGAATACAGAATACCAGAAAGATCATGAAGAACTGTAGTTACTTTTGTCCTCTTTGGCAGGGAAATAATTCCGATGAATAAGAAAGGTGAATAAGGTGTAGAAGAATAAGAAAGATATGCAGAAGCAGAATTTGTCCCATAAAAAAAAAAATTGTAAAGCTTAAACTACAACATAATACTCTCATTTTTCATTTCAATATATGAGAAAAAGTGTAAAAGACCTTTCCAAATGATGGGTCCCCTTTAAATCATGATTACTATTAAGCAGTGTACCTCTTCAAATTTTAAAGATAGAACTAACATAACATATTCAATGCTTTATAGATTGCATCGAGCTTGCTAAAGAGCAAGGTAAGAGCTAAGAAGAGCTAAGGTAAAATGTGAGATTAAGTAGCGTAAAGTCTATGGAGTCCATCCTACACAAGGCAACGCTATGCCTCTGGCCAGGCACCTTCTCCTCCGTCTTTGGGACAGCAGATCGCTGTGCTATATTCAGTCATTTGTTATTTTGTTTTCTAAACAGGGAAGGTTGATAGCAAAACACACAATAACTCATGTTCAGAAGAAAATATTCATCAAACAATCATAAAGAACCTTCCTCATCCCAAGACGTTGGGTAACTACGCAAGAGGACCCAATCAAAATATGAAATCTTAAAATATTCATTAAAAATGTTATATACTGAAAGGCTTGACAATCACTATGGCTGGGATATTTTTATTGCAATTTTCCACTACCTGTCATGGTGTACTATTTTCAACTGGTTTAATGGAGAAGTCCCTAGGGAACTGATGTTATGAATAATTATTATGAGAACTTATTCAGTAGTCTCCAGCATGGAAAAGTTGGAGGGCCTTCTACCTGTATTGTATGTTATGTATCATCTGGTTGATGTCTGTGAAAGCAGATGTCATTCAGTATCTGTTAGAGCCCTACAGTTATGGCTTGGATGTTGACCACTACTTATTTATGGGCCCAGACAGTTCTCAAAGGGATATGAGTCTTCATTTGGGAAGAAGTCCAGAACTTCTGGAATCAGATCTGAGAGGCATGCATGAGCAGGCTTCTTCTGTCTCAGAGTATATGTAATTTAGTAGTATGAGCTGTTTTTATTTTCTCTGTGATGTCTTCTGGACATTTCACATACACAGATGTTTGTACTTTGATTTGGCTGCTGGTGGTTATTCTGGTGAAGTTCAGGAATTGGCTTCAGTGAAAATAGTCCTGGATATCTTGCTGACTAATTTTGGTTGGGCTTTTTTGATAGTGGTCTCTTTGGATGGGGCTTTTTGTGTGGTTTGGGTGTGTGTTTTGTGTTGGGGTTTTTTGTTCGTTTGTTTTTGTTTGTTTGTTTTGGGTTTTGTGGTGGTGGGGTTTTTTTTGTTGGAGGGGCTTGTTGTGTTTTTATTATTTCTGTGGATGTGCATTAGTTTAAAAACTTTTACTGACCCCTAAAGAGGAAGTAGCTGTAACAGTGTAAAAGGGGGCTATTCCAGTATCAATTATTTTTGTGTTTAGAAGAAAAGGAAAACAAGCACACTGTGTGCACGTGAGCCCCTGATTCCTTCCTGCTTTCTATCACTTGTCTCTTTTTAGGAATTTTTGAGTTCTGTCCCAAAGCAGAACTTGCAGGATGGACCCTGAAGAGTTTTCAGAGTTGTATGGCAGAACCACTGGATCGAGGAATCTAGCATTTTTCAAACAGCATACTATAAGAGATGCTTCTTTGGTCATATTCTCCCTGAAGAGCAAGAATTGGTCTTTTCCCCTAGCAGTTCTCCCCATTGCTGATTCCCTGTGTCAGAGTAGTTGGTTGGATAGTTTTGAGGAAGATGGGGAAATGAAAAAATACGGTTTTGACTCCATGTGTTTGTTAGTCTCAGCTAACTGTTGTACTCTTGCCTCCCATAGGAGCTTCATAAGGAGAAGAGGGCTGATGCACCCTGATTTTTTTTGTTTATATTGAAATATAAATGATAAGAACAAGTTTCTTATAAGGGTTTAAAATATTTTTTTTGTATTCTAGATGATATTGTAGAATATTAAAACTCAGATACTTTCAGACTGTTAATCTTGGGTATCCAGATTCTATGGGTTTTCATCCCTAGCTGTAACACAAGCTGCAAAAGGATTTAGTTGCAGAGGTTAAAGAATAGCGAAAGGCTCATCTGATAAATGGCTGTGAGGACTGTAGTAAAAAATCTTCAGTCTGCCAGAGGGAAAGTAAAACTTGTCAGACTGTGCATGGACATGACAGATTTATCAGATGGTAAAATTGACATCTGCCTTTCCTACAAAGAAGAGACTTAATTGCAATAATGGGAAGATTTTTACTGGATATGGATTTTTCAGAAGCAGATAGTATGTTCAGGGTTTTGGGTTTTTTTTGTTGTTGTTTATGCCTTTTTGGTACAAACAGCCAAATTTGACACAAATTTGCCTATTGTTTTGGCTATTTTAGCACAGACAGCCATTATTAAAGGACTTGCAGACCTATCAGCTCAGTTATGTTCCTTGCTCTAGAAAATATGTAAAATCTACCATTCCCTTGCTATATGGGGGGAATACTCATGGTATTCTGAGTGCACAAGTGTTCTCCATCAGTCCATTTTGTGCTATGTGGAAGGGGATTTTCAAGCTGTTTATTTCTTCTTGCCAAGCATAACACATAGCTGATTTAAAACAAAAAAATCTCAAACAACAAAAAACATGCCAGCTTGGCAACTAGGGAGCCTCTAATTCTTGCAATATTTCTTGTGTTACCACCTATTGCTCTGTGTAGTAACTCTGCCTGCAGTAATCTGGCTACCTAGAAGTACATCACTTGTTCTTTCCACTCACTCTGAGGAAATGCTTCATGAACTTCGCTGGCTCCAGACAGGGATTTGATTACCTCTAGGTAAAAGACTTGCTTAAAAGCGACTGCCAATACTTTCCAAAATAACAGCACTACTGCCGTTTTGCTGTTGCTCTTCGTTGCCATTACCCAGATTTGATTTTTGGAAGTAAGTCATCTAGTCAGAAGCCTGTTAATCAGGCAGGCAAACTGACCTCCTTTGTCATACCACCTGTCGTTAGAAATAAAAAGGTCACTTGAACACGAAGTTAAACTCACTGTGTGTAAGCAGGCACGATGTCCTTGATTTAGGAGGAAGGTGTGTGCATTATTGCACTGATAAACAAGTCCCTGAAATGCATCCAGCCTGAATTCAGAAGTGAAGCTCCTCCTAGCAACAGAACAATGAATGATAGTCTTCTTGCTGCCCTGACCTGGAGACTTGCTGCCTGCATAAAGAAATTGTTCTGATTTTCAAAACTAGAGGTAGAACCTTTAGTACCTGAGAATTTAAGGTCAGAAGTGTCTGTAATGGAAAGACCAGGCAGTATTTAGGGACACGGTAAGGCACTGAGCATACATATGTTCAATAAGCTGCGCTTTGGTGTTGCTTGCCTGAGATCATTCAAGCCCCAGAAAATCTGAACTGAACAGATGCTGAGTCCTTGACTTAAATTAATTCTGCACAGATGAATGTACTGTACTCTACTTAAATAGGTGTCATTAAGCACCTTTCACAGCTCTTTAGCGGGTGTTAAGCACGAAAAATAGATCAGTTGAGAGAAAGGGAGAGATAAAGAGTAAATTCAGTGCAGGGTGTTTAATATCTATCTAGTATTGTGTTGAAGCCCCAAATGGCTTCATTTTGGAGTGCTGCAGATGCATCCAACACTCCAGTGTGCTTCTAACTACTGTGATTCAGTCTTGCCTATGACAAAGATAACAAAGGTATATAATGGTCTTGCTTTAGCCCCACTGGAGTCAACCACAAAATTCACATTGACTTTAACAGAAACTAGACATGAACCTAAGTCTTCCCTAAAACTGGCAAACAGAATGGTGTACAAAACTGAATCCTAGAGCTGCAGGCTTTTTCTCTGTTAGGATGTGAACTGCAAAGTAAATTGGTAGCTATAACAAAAGCTCTAGATTGATAATTTTTTTTTTTTTTCAAATCTGAGTAGAAAAATAGAATTTTTACTCTCTTACTGAGAAGACTATTATCAAAAACTGAGAATTATGCCTCTGGATTGGAAGAAATGCATTTCTTGCCTATTTAGCCTTTAGTAGAAGAATAATAACAAACCCTATTTTACCATCCCTCCCTCTCTCCATCAAACCTACAGTACTATCTCCATTGCAACTGAATGGTTTTCATTAAAGCAAATTCAGTCATAACAAGCAGACCAGTACATATAGGTCTTATTTTGCACCAAAAAAACCCCAAACAAACAACCTTGATTCAATTGTATGATTTATGGGAAATGAAATTACGTATGATGTCAAAGCAATGCTGTATGGTAGGCTATAGCACCAACCTATATAGTAGTATCATAGTCATTGAAAAACCATTACCCAATATCTGTTTTTAACTACCCTCTCAATTAATAACTTGTTGCCAACCATAAGCACCATTGTTGTCTGCACATTGATTTAGTGGTATTCCTATGACTTTAAGATTTGAACATCTAAATCTGCAGACTACCAATAATTCGGCAATTAGCTTTACGCTATTGTTTAAATCATATTTGATGAAAATAGTGATATATTTAGCTAAGAGTCTCTTGAGAAATCTGACTCATAGAGTCAATAAAAAGCCAACGTTATTTCTGATGCCAAGAGAAGATGATTTTCTCCAGTGAGAGAGTTGGGATTTTTTTTCTGATTTATAAAGAAGTTATTACAGATTGCATCTAGCTTCTGCGTTGTAGAGGCAGCTAAAAGTTTCTATTGCTTACGATAACAAACACCGATTTTTGTATTCCTGTAAATTAAAAAAACCCCCACCTTATGTAATGTTTGTTGCAAAATGGAAGTTATCTAGTTTTCTTCTGTGACTAATTAAGTGACACCAGTATGAATTCTGTTTCTGCTACAAATTCATTAATGAGGCAAGCTATGGTGTGTCTTTGCAGTGGTAAAAAAAAGTACGTGCACTTTTAGCTGCCTCTAAGCCAGTCTGATCGATGTGCAACTGTATTGGCTGTCATGTTTGTTCACACGAGATGAAAGTGACTTTCTATAGGCTACATGAGACAAGTCCATAAACTACCCAAGTCCACTGTGATGGTGATTTACACTCAGTGTAGCAGTTTAGGCTGACAAAAAAGATCATTTGTGAAGTCCTTTGTATTTGTTTTTTTAACTCTTTGCATGGATTATGTGCATGCAGATGGTTTTTTCATTGTAGGAAAGTTTTATTAGCAAGGGAGCCACATTCCCTTAGCATGAACTCATAAACTTGAACTGCTGAATGTTTTCTGTGCTTCCAAATTACCTATGCCAAAAACCAAACTAAACCCTCTAGTTAGGCAGGTCCCATAGGTGTGACCCAAGGACAGGAAAGGCCTTTTCCTTTCTGTTGCGTTAGCATGAGGGTGAGTCTCTATGAAAGCTCCACAGGAAGATGAACATCTTTTATTAAGGTTCAAGCAACTCTCTTCTTCAATGTTTTTGTTGATTTCAATAAGATGTTTCTAGCTGTACGATCCTGAGGTATTTCAATCTGAAACATACCTCTATCAATATATTTTACTTTAATCCTCTAGACTGTCAGTATAATCACTTGGCAAGTAACTTAGTAAGATTTGTCTTCAGTAGTGGTGACTTTTGTGAGTAACATCATAGGTTGGTGTTGGTTAGATTCAGGCTTTTTGAAACTAAGGAACTTTTGAAATCAGGAACTGATAAAATTAATTTCTCTGGACACAAAACAGGATATTGTACAACCGCTGCAAGGGAAAGTCTCTTTTTCTGCCACTTTATGGAATGATAAAGTTTTCAGAGCTTTTTGAAAGCTTCATCTTGGCTCTGCAATAGGGGGGAAAGCACATAAGTGGTGAGGAATTTTTGTTTGATGCAGGAATTCTTGAGGATTCATCCTAAACCTCTGAACTACTGTGAACTACCAGAGTTCTGCTATTGACTGAATGAAGCTTATGGTCTCTGAAAAGCTACAGAGAATCAAAAATAAAAAATTTAGGATTAAAATTATCTGATAACGAATTCCCATGCCCTTTGTCCAACTAACTCCACATATAAGAAAGAAGTCTTAAATTGTCTATGAAGAAAAAGTGAAGCTTTTTGTATTATCTCTACTAAAAAAGATAATATTTAATAACTACATTTAAAAAAAATAAGTTACAAAAGTTGTATAGCTCCAGTCAGCTTAATGGGTATTTAATAGATATGATTTAGATGCATCTGATGATGCTAAAGTGAAAAAGCCAATGAAGAGAGTGCAGCCTGGATAAGTCAATGGACACTGTGTTCAGAATGCCATGAAAGGTTCTCAGGCATCTCTGCTCTCATCACCTCATTTCCATCTCCTTCAGGATTGCTGATCTAGCTTACCATGCAGGCAGTTGGTCAGCCTGGACCTTGGAACTGGTCTGTGTTTTAAAACGATCCTTTTTACACTCCATTCTTTTCTTCTTGGCTATTCTTTGGAGGATTATGAGGCGGAATGATAGGCTGCTCAGGATGGCACAACAAAGTTGTGGAATGAAGTTCTCAGGTAACTTGTGTCTCTAACAGCACAAATAATCTATTTTGCAAATTAAATTAATTAAGTTGCTACAGAAATGTGGTTTCTTTCTAACAGCACAAGTAATCTTAGTCTATAGCTAAATACAGTTCATTTACCAGGTTAAGACAAAGCTCTTACTTGAATCTTTTGGCTGAAACAAGACTGTTCTATTGTATTTAATCTAGAAAAATGAAGATGTTTACGTAACTTTAATTTTTCCAATTCTGTACACCGAGAGAGCTCAGAAAATAAACTGTATCCAGGCTTTTGTATTTGTTACACCAAAGTAAAATGTACTGCCAGCCCTGCAACTCTGTATCCACTAGCCAGCTGTGCCCACTACCAAAGCAGTGACTTTGAACAATGGAAATACAGCAGGACGTCAGGTTGTGCTATTGGTGACTATACAAACTGCGTTACTGTGAATAAGAGGTGATTCAGTACTAAGGTATATAAACACCATTCTTTATTTATCTGTCTGTGATGCACGCTTTAGTCAGGCAACTGTAAATAAAGGTGGTTTTCATGCTATTTTCTTACTGTTTGTTTTACTATTATTAGGCTGTCGACCTGAAAGGGCAGGATGGGGCTTTCTTGGGCTGCTTTCCCATGTTCTGTTATCTTCAGGAGCTGCCTTCATTTTCCATAGGCCATACCTTTAGCTTGTGGAAGCAACAGTCTACTTCTATCTAAATCCACTCCTTGCTGGATGAGGATACATTGTAAACTTCAAAGTGTGGGAATTTCCCTAATGTCGAAGTGCAGACTTAAGATGAGGAAAAGAGCCTGGAGGCGTTTTGTTTAATTGATAATGACTGTGACAAATGTACTATTTGATTTAACTGTTCTCTTGCCTTGAAAGTTTAAGCTGTTTCATTTACCCAAGCAGTAAACCAGAAGAGTAAAATAACACCCCAGATTGCTGCCAAGGTCGTATTATTGTACCTCTGGAAATAACCAGCTGAACAGAGTTGGTACTTCCCAAGGAGTTTCTTTGGACTTTATTTTCAGCCCAGATTATGTCACTAGGAGACAAAACAGAGGAAAATTCCCCTCTTCTCCTTTCAATGCTTGAATGTGTTGCTGTTTATTAAAGAAGACTAAATCACTGTATCATATGCCTGCTTTATGTGTTTCAGGAGTTTGGTACTCAGTTGCCTCTTTGACACAAAGAATTCACTTAGGAAATTAAAACTGTCCGAAAAGTAGATGAAATCTTTACTTGATAGTCCCAGATTTCTTTAAAGGGTAAAGGGAAGAAAGGATATGATCATTTGAAACACCAGGGAAGATCATCCTCCTTCCAATCAATGTGTTTCGTTGCAGCTCAGGATGAAGTGAAATGTTACCTTGGTAGTGCTCAAGCTACATACATAAATATCCAGGACATGAAACAAATAATAAATCATCCTCTTCCTTGCAGGAAGATGATAACAAGCGTTTCTCTCCCAAGGAAGCATTCCACAGCAGGATCAATTTGTTTGTAAAGTGCATGGATTGTTTGTGATGGTGTGAACTTTGTATAAACACGGGGAAATGGCTCCGTGTTACATCAATATTGATGTTTTCGAAATATCCCTCTCATCGGATGATTTGTAAGCATCTCCTTCAACGCCTCCTGACTCCGAGGCGAGCTGCTAGATTTATCTTTATTTTGTCGTGAAGGCTTTTTGCCGCCTGTTGCGACCGGCGGAGAGCTCAGAGAGGGCTGGGGCCGCCGGAGCCGCCCGCGGGACCCGCTCCAGGGGCGAACAAAGAGGCCGCCAAACCCATCACCAACAGGTGCTGCGCAAGAAACAAACTTTCTTCGGGACATTACCGAGAGTTGCCTGTGGGGAAAGGTCCCTCGGCGGCGCCGGGGAAGAGGCAACCGCGAGCAAAAAAAACCCCCCCCCAGAAAAACAGCTCAGAG